>BLKR01008183.1:0-24423 GCA_011170035.1 Teleogryllus occipitalis
CGAATCACGTGTACTACGTGATTCACAGGAGCACATGAATCACAGAAAAGTATTAAATAATATAATACTTGCTGATGAATCAATCTTTTTATTGATAATTTTACTTTTCAAAATTTTCATTAATTTGCATGTTTAAATATATCTATCACATATAATTATATGTTTGTTATACAAGGTGGCATAATATGAAGCAAGAAACATTGTTTCTCATTTGATCAATCAATTTCATCAATCACTCACAATTACTTTAATTCTCTGCTTATCAGTTGTTTTTAATCTCAGACCTCCAATGAAGACATGAATCAAATTACATCTTAGATATTTCAGTGTTTTACAAATAATAACGTGAATAAATGCTTATATATTGAATTGGTTTTATAGTAACCTGGAAAAACATGGGTTTTCTATACGTTTTGGGGATTTGAAAACATCCAAATAGTAAAGGTAATGTTTATCTGGTGGTCATTAATATTGATTATTTGATATTTTCCTTAGGGGTAGTTTACAATGGTTAAATATTTTCAACGATTGAACATTAGATACCTTGAATGGCCCGTTATCTTTTGATAAACCGCTACGTCCTCTCAGTATAGATGGTCGTGAAAAATTCAAGGTTTCGGGAGTTTCATAGAATGGAGAGTAGCGTCTAACGAACCGCCTTCTAACTCTGACGATATTTGTGCGATTGAAACTGGAATGTAGTCTATGTTGGGAAGGTAATATAACTTGAGCACCAAGATTGTTCTAAGTATTTTCAACTTGAAAACTCTACGGCATTGATATTTTCTAAACTGTAAACATAAACGCTAAATCTCTTAAAATTTTTTTAATATGATTTTTTTTCTTTTAGTAGTATCAACTCGTTTTACCAAGTACGTATGTTTGTTATAGTTTGAGAAGCTATAATAAATGAATTTTAGAAATATTTATTTTCAAGCATTAAGGAATTCATGCAATTTCATTGAAATGCTGGTCATTCTAAAAATGTATGAAATATAATTATTCAAATTGTTTAAAAATATGTTTTAACAATGCAAACAAATAAAATTTTGCTATGAAATTTCACTGCGGATGAGTTATGTGTTATCTATCGAATAAGGTAGTTTAACCTTTCAGTAGTCGCGTGGATTACTATTGTAATCCAGTCGTATTCATTCTCTGTTTACAGCGACAGTTGACAAATTTTCGCAGATACTTTTCAGGGGCTTTCGTATTAGTTCGCCTCAGCTATCGAATTATAGCAAAATATGACTCAATTGACAACTGCTGCACTAGTGATAAGCGCCGGAAACAGCTTGGATTACAATAGTAATGACGCTCGATCACTCGACAGTACTGCGAAAATTGTGTCCAGTGGGTATGCCACATTTAGAAAATCTGGGAAATATTCATCTGATTTTGACATTGAAACGCATTCAGAATAGAGGTTCTAAATTTTTAAACAATTTTTTTCAAACAGCTATATTTAATAATTGTAATGCAAACAAGTGCACAACACGTATAGAATACAATAATTTTCAAAAGCACGCAATGAATTTTACTATATTTGTTTAAAGGCATAATATGAATACATGCATTTTGGTGTAGAATTTCATGGAGCTGGTAATATGTCTACGTTCTATTAAATGATTTAGTATTTTGTGAATGTTCAGTGTTTTAGATGCCATTACTCGTTCATATTTGAACCAAAAGACGATTTGTTTGTAAAATAAAATTAATACGATTTTTTTAATGGATTACCATTATAGTCCACGCAACCACTCGCGTTCCAATTCTGAGCGTGACCACTGAAGGGTTAACCTTGGCTAGTCATTTTATATGTATTAGGAATTTGCAATAATATTTTACATTGCGGCAGAGGTTCCCTAGTGAATTTCTGTTGGTGATTGTTAGACTTAAAAACTAGAGGTTCTACAGAATGGCACCGACGTTCTCCTAGTAAAGTTTTCTAATTTCCTTAGTGTGGAATGGTACTGTCCCTTCTTCTTGCCTGCTTCCATCTATTGCGGAATCCCCCCCCCCAAAAAAAAGAAATTCGGTTTCCAAATAGTAGAACCTAAATTATATGTTAAGAATATTAAAGAATGCTACAACGTTGTCCTAAATAGCAATTTTTATTGAAAACTTTGAAGCCGGTTTTAAGAAAATAGCGATTAAGAATTACTGTGAATGCGAAATTTGAAGCTCTTTCTCACAGGAATCTATTGAGTTTTCGAAAAACTTCAATCGAAGTCACTTAAAGTAGTTCCCCACACAAATGCAATAATGTATACAAATCTATGAAAATGTGCATATTAATGGCATTTGTGTAATTTTTGAGAAAAAAAGAATACACAAAAATGAACTTTACATCATATTAAAAAGAGCAATTAGCAATCCATTGAAAAAATTAGAAGAAAAACATTGGAGCAATTTTCGAGAAAATGGCGTTTGAGCGTTTCTGAAAATGCGGAATTTATAGCTCATTTTCACAGAAAACGCGTTACGAGAAACATTATACTCGTATGATATTGTTTAAAGCATATGTATTTAATCAATTTAATAACGTAGAGAAACCGCCTCCGTTGTAAATATTTCCGACGTGAGAGACAAGTAAAAAAATTACGTTTGTATTTTTTGAAAACAAAAGAATAGAGCAATATGGTGTTTATGTCATCGCATAGGGTGCATCTGGTATTATTCCTACCAAAATTTAAAGAAAAAATTTGAAGCCGTTTATGAGAAAATCTGGTTTTTGTGTTTTTTAATTGCAAATATTGCATGCACTATTGCACGAAAAGTACTAAAATTTTCAAAAATATCTACATGACATTAATAAAAGAGATATTTATGAACAAAAAATTTCATTTGTAGGAATATTTCTATCTTCAATTTTGAAGTTGTAGGAAGACGCTGAAATAAATTCAAACTTTTGCAATTTTCGAAAATTCAGAGTAAACCGTGGAAATCGGACCTATCCTACACGGAATATGCCACAAGTGAATTTTACTCTGTTCATAAAAGAAATTTTTAAAAAAAAATGGAGGAGATTTTGAGAAAATTTTGAAAATTCCGGGGGATTTTATGTCAAGTAACCCCAAATTTTAAAGAATGTTTTTCAAAGTGGACAGGGGTTTGTTCAATTTGGAAAAGATCGTACGTGTGGTGCTTTGTTCACATACGACAGACCGACGGACAGACGGACGGATGGACAGATGGACGGCCGATTTGAAAAAATCCACTTTTTCGGTAACAGGGGACACCTAAACGTGCATTTCCGTTGAAATCTCAATATCAAGTTTCCGCATCATTACATAACTTTCTCTATACTACGTGTTAATACACGTAGTATAGAAAAAGTTCCGTATATACGTATATAAGGACTTAAAACAAGCTTAGAGAGGATACAAAACAGAGCGGCAAAATATACATTTCGGAAGAACACACCTGCGCATTGGGAATCATTAGAACGCCGGAGGAAGAGGGCACGACTTTGCGCGCTGTATAAATCTTACGTTGGTTGCTCCGCATGGCAGGAAATTCAGGGAAGGCTAGATAAAACAGATTATTTAAATAGATTTGATCATAAATATAAAATTAGAACAAGAATACAAAGAACGGACGTAGGGAAATTCTCCTTCGTAAACAGAACTATAGTAGATTGGAACGATTTGCCTGCGACAGTTTTTGAGCCCTTTCCTTGCTCAGCGCGAGGGTTTAGAAAAAAATATAGGAAATTAGTCAGTAGGGTGAAAACGTATAGTGAAGTGAAGTGAAGTGAAGTGAAGTGAAGTGAAGTGAAAGGTGCGATTATGCGTAGTCTACAGAAAAAGTATTGAACAATTAATATTTAGATAAAGTTATATGCAGTGAAGTGAAGTGAAGTGAAGTGAAGTGAAGTGATTTCATTTCTTCTGAATATGACTGAATAAGTTCTGATTGGTGTGTAGGTGAGGGTTCCTTCGTCTCTCTATGTATATACGCGTATATGTTTGTATGTATGTATATTTGTGTAATATGTAAGTTTATTCATTTATATGGTAGTGTGTATGCATTTTAATGTTTAGTATAGGAATGTAATGCCATCTGCATATATAGGAAACGACAGTCAATTTGTTTGTTTATATTTATTTTTTATATATTATTTTATTTGTAATTGTAATTTTGCATTCTGCCACCGGGCATCATTTGCCCAATTGTAGAATAAATTTCTATCTATCTATATACGAGAAAGTAGAAATGTGCTATTTTACTGAATTTATAAATAAATATTACAAAATTCGCAACGATACTTAGGAGGTCCGCTGGCGATCTTTAATTTTGTAGCGAAAAGTTTGTTTGCATGCACTTCCTAATTTAGAAGAAGAGAGAATATAACACGATTTCATTCCGATAATGCGTAGATTTAGCACATGTACTCGCATTCGGAAATTATAAAATTAAAACATGAAATTAACAGTTTTGGAAAGATGATCCTGAATTATTGAATGATAAATTGAATTGAAAATATTAACTTAAAGTTTATATACTTTCATTTAGAAATTTCTATACTTGTGTAAATAAAGTAGCATATTGTGATGTGTGATTCTACTCATGTGATCTTTCAACACACAAAATTGAATATTGAATTGAAAACCTTAACATTCCATTTATCCAATCCAACACAGTTTACACAAACAGCTAATAGTGTGTTTCCGTATTGAAACATGCCCGACGTTGACTGGTGCCCATTTGAAACATAATTATTACTGATAAATGTAATTTGGGCGCCAGGAAAAGGTTACACTTGAAACCTAATGATTCCTACGTAATTTAAATATATCTCCTTCGAAAATTATGTTGTGCTAGCTCAGTTAATTGGGGTTCGAAGTTCATAATTTTTGCTATTTACTCGGCAACCAATTATTCAATCTGCCCTCCATACGGATTGGCGAGGAATCTGAAAATCTTATTAAAATGCTGGATTGCATGTAACGAACAATGATAATCAGCTTTCTTTCAACTTAACAAATTGGAATTTATTAAAATGATAATCAGAAATGAATTAATATTTGGTCGTGACCAGTTTTCTCGATATTACAATAGTTATAAAACCTTTTTATTCAATCGTGGGTCTTCGCGCGCTCTTCACTTCTTTTTTTTTTTTTTTTTACAGATCATACATAGTTCAGTACATATCAGACTTTACATATGCATTGAAGGCTTACATTTAAATTACCTTAAAATTAAACTAAAAACTAATTCGGGTGAGGAAATATTTTCCAGACACCTCTAAATACAATCTATTTCGGCAAATTTGGTTAGGAATGCCTGGTATGGATATCTATTTTTTAATCGGGTTCTACGAGGAGTTTTCCGGAGTCTGAAGCTGTCTAGGTGTGGAATTTGAGGTATGGAGTGATAGAACTGGGTTGAGAGATATGTCATATGGTGTGTTATGGAATCAATTTGAAATTCTTTGTGGAGCTGTGAGTTTGAGACAAACCAAGGAGCATTTGTGATAGTTCTAAAAAACTGGTTTTGGACTATTTGGAGCTTGTTTAGGTTTGTTCTTGCAGCGGGGATCCAAACTGGACAGGCGTAAAGGAGGAGTGGTCTAATGATACTTTTATAGATGGATATGGCGGTTGGGAGTGGGAGGTGTGAGGATCGATTAATGATGGGTTTTAGTTGGTGTATCTTATTTTTGGCTTGCTGTATTTTACTATTGATGTGTTGATTCCAGTTCAGTTTAGTATCCATGTTTAGCCCGAGATATTTGACGGTGCTATTAGGAGGGAGCCAGTTAATGGGTTCATTATTTATTGTGAGCGGTGCTGGAGGAGTATAGGGTCTTAGAGTGAATATTTTAATAGCTGTTTTGGTTGGATTCAGTTTTATTTTTAAATATGCTGCCCAATTGTCTATGAGATTGAGTTTTACTTTTTTTTTTTTTTTTTTTTTTTTTAATATATATATATAAATTTGTTGCGTCCCCACCTTGACGCAACGCGTCTCAAAGCCCCCTTAAGGGGCGTTGAGCGCTTTAGCACAGGGGAGTAATCCTCCATTAAAGTGCTACTTTTTTTAATATTTGTCAAGTCTCGTCACGTCGCAGTCAGTCATTGCCTTTTATCCCTTCGGCCAGGGGCTCGACGACGTTAGGTCCCGGGGTTCCTGGCCGGTCACCCAACCACGAACCCGCGAGTCTCGAATGCGCTTAACCTTCGTGACTTCACGGAGCGTAGTAAACGCATTCGGCTAGCGCCGCCGGCTCTCCATTCTGATTACTTCCCTTTTGACAATAATGGTTTAAATTTATATCATGTCATGTCATGTCGGCAATCATTGCAGAGACCACATCGTCAAACATGAGAAGTACGCCTCATGTTTGACGCTGTGGTGTGTGCTACGGTATGTGCTTGCTAAGTGGATGTTCGTTGAGGATGTGCTTGCTAAGTTCTTCGTTCGATGGCGTCCCGTAGAACCTTCTCCGTCGACGCAGCAGAATCTTGCTTCTGGATAAAGTCCTCGCCTAATGTGTTTCCAAATTCCGTGATCTGGTTCCAAATTCTCCCGGAGATACTATTATAATCCGTGACTTCCCTCACTAACGTCTCGGGTGGACGCCTAGATACGTATTTTTCTTCTTACAAGAACGCTCTATCCAATTGTATAAGAAACGATAGTTAACTTTATACAACTGTCAATAACCGTCTTTCCTCGATCTAGTAAAATATATCAAGAGCTGACCCGCTCATCACCGCGTTGCTCTAGCGAATGAATGTTCTGCTAAAAATTCGGAAGCATCCGAATTTTATGTCTTTTTCTTTTGTCTCCCAAAACAATGCTTATTCCGCCTCGGCTCTGTCATTTCAACCTAACGAAAATGATCCTTAACGCCGGTTATTTATTTGTCACATAGCGACCCCCTCGCGATCATCTATTGACGTCCCCATACTCTTATGTCAGAATAAAATGACATTTCCATAATAAAAATGGTTCCACATTTTGGTATATCACAGTATTTTTTAATGGTAATGGTTAAACAAGAGGATTAAATATTTTCTAACTCTCGGGTTTAACAGGAGCCTTTGAAAATATTAATAATATAACTATTCGGTTGCTCAATATCCTTTGATAAAAAATAGAAACTACGAACGTTTCAACGTAATGCACCTTGAAACAATTTGTTTATATTCAATTTCCTTCCTATTTGATAAATGTATCGACTTGCAAATAGCAGGGGTTAACAAATAATATAAAAACAAAATAAAAGTTATGTTCATACCCGCCGTATAAAGGCGGATTGAAAGTAATTAAATTGGCCACAGAATTTGTTTACATGCTTAGTGTTTTCTAAGGGTATGAGAGAGGCAAAAGCGGGACATGGGAGAACTGTTTTTTCTTCCGTATGCTTCTGTATATGGCAAACAAATGGGGTCATCTGTATGTTCTTGTAAGATCAATTAAGATCTTATAAAGATTTACACATATCTCGGGAACGAAATATGATAACACCAATCGGATTCCGGAATTTTGTATGGCGTTTCAACGCCATTCAGATGAGAGAATAAAAAATTGCAACATTTGCAAATTTATAAACAGTTCCCAACACTACAATTCTTAAGAGGGGAGTCTCCCGATGCCCCAGAGCCGAATACCGCAAATTAACAATTTTGCAACAATTTAAAAGTTATAAACAAATTCGAAATACGCGTTAGAACGGCCGAGAAGGCTCCGAAAATTGTACCTGAAATGAACATCTCAAAATCGCAGTTTGACAGGAGTTACAAATAGATTGCTAAAAGTTGGAACAATTGTTGCTAAAATGCTAAATATTTACTGGTCACGTGACAGTAATTCTGAACGGAAAACTTTGCTCAGAAATATTTTTTCGTCGTGGCGAACGCGCAGGCAAAATCTCTCCTTCGGCAGGGACATATGACGATATTTTCGCGTCGTACGTAAACGAACTAGCGCCCTCCCCCTGATACAGCGTCCTTTCTACCCCTTGGTATTTTGCATCAATCACAGACAACTGTGGTTCTACGTGCTAGCCATTGGTCAACGCGTCCGTCCCCCTGCTCTTTCTCTGGCCGCGTGGTGTTCACGGTTGTCGGCGTGGTTGGGAAGATGTACATATACATATGTATTTATATTTTACATAACTTGTAAGAAAAGACTGAAAATGTGTAAAATTAAAATTATCATAGTGTTTAAAATTCCTTAAATAAGCATTTTCCAAACAGAATATTGCTGATCATATCATAACATGGATTAGAAAGACTTAATAAAACTTTCAACTCTACTGACATAATTGTAAACTAGATTCTTTCAAAATATAAAATACATTCAAAGTATAGACCTACACAATGTTTTTAAAGGGAATTAGTGCTCATCTGAACCGTAGTATCGTGGTGATGGATCCAGGAGTTTAAGTGGGACATACCCCCCAGCCTAACATCGCGATAAGACTATGATTTGTACAAATATTTGTTAGTTTTTAATCTTGTTGCGCATGGGGTCTATGAAACATCAATAAGCACATGATTGAAATTACTTCCGCTTCATATACATCCGCTCACCCTTAATACCGAATACCTGTTTTTTAAGAAGTAGAGGGGAGAGTGGAAGTTTGACAATCCATTATGAGTGTCCGGTAGACACTGAAGTGCATTACATTGCTTTGTAAAAAAGATGATTTCAGTAACATATATTGCAAACTCGCATTTCATGTGTTCCGTTTCGACGTATAAATATTATTAAAATGTTACGAAATATGAAAGAATTGGTAAAGTGTGTAATTAAACCGAAATATTTAAAAATATGTAAAGTAAAAGTGGTTCTAACTCATTCGAAATGTTTTGGAAACTCTTAAAAATAGTACTGAATACAAGTATCTTATTCCTGTAAAAATACGTATTTACATGAAAATCCGTCCCCTATTAATTAGAAATGTTTGGATTCTGATGGAAAATTCATTTGAATTTCAAATAGGAACAAATTAAAAGTTGTAGTGTAATAAAAAGACGGTGATTTAGTCCAGGGAAGTGACGACTCCTAGCCCTGATAACATTTAAACATATATGTATATATATATATATATATATATATATATATATATATATATATATATATATATATATATATATATATATATATATATATATGTAAGGGAGGTATCCCTCACCTAATTGAGTTTAGCACTTCAATCGAATGATGAGCGGATCGATAGCGTAGATCTCGAACGAGACGCACGCGTGGTTGTTGAAAAAAGTGACTGATTCAGGGACGACATAAGGTCGAAATATTATAAGCTTTATCAAGAAGCTGCAAATTGAATAATAACATCGAATGTTGTTTCTTTGTTATTGCAGGTAAGATTAAGGATTAGAAATAAATGTTTGTGTTATACGTTTTTGTATGAAGCAATAAAAATAAACTTTGTTATTGCAGAGCAACAAATTCGTGTTACTATTTCAATCTAATAGAAAAACAGATATATTACAAAACAACATTCTCGTTGGAATTCACAAAAGCTCACAATGGACAAACTCCGCTTCAACTTCATAGTTGGCAGCAAAGAAGATGGAAAAACAAATCTAATATGCATAACCTCAATTGGCACACCGGATGGCCGTGAGTACTCTATTCCAGAAAATTATCAAGCAATAGGTAACCACACAGCGATTATGAAGACCTCAGCATATGCTAAAGTATCAAAAACACTTGTAAAAAGACATCAAATAAGAAAGGTATGGATTATTTTAAATGAAGAGTTGTCTGAAACATACTTGGACGAAGGAGAAAAATTACAATTCGCTGATATCTACTTAGAGGAAATAATTGACACATCACAAAGTACTAAGGTTCAGTCTGACGTCTCAGAACAAACACTAATAAAAATAATAGAAAAATTACTTCAAAATAATCAACAACAATCCGTGGTAAAAAATCTTGGTAAAATTGCCAAAGAATTTACAATCGAAAAATTTAATGGAAAAAATTCAAATGCCAATCAATGGATCACTAGTTTTGAAAAAGAATGTGAACGATTTAATATAACTGAAGATGAAAAGATAATTGAAATTCTAAAATCATTTATGGATAAAGGTGCCATAGATTGGTATGGTTGTACATTATTAAAACTCACTATTGAAGCAGAATGGACAGAATGGAAAAAAAAATTTTGCGATACATTCGCCAGTAAAGGTTGGTCTCCAATAAGATATGCGCTGTCATTTAAATATCAAACAGGTTCATTACTAGATTATGCACTAAAAAAAGAAAAACTCTTACTGGAAGTGAGAAGATCCATTGATAATGGAACACTAATAGACCTAATTGCTACTGGCTTACCAAATTTTGTAGCCGATAGAATTGATAGAGAAATATTGGAAGGAACCGAAGACCTATATAATGAAATAGGTAAATTAGAACACTTAGTTTACAAAAAAAAATCAGAAACAAAAACAAATATATCAGCTAACAAAAACAAAATTGAAAAGACACCTTGCGAAATTTGCAAAGTTAAAGGCAAAGGCACACGCTTCCATCCTGAAGCCGAATGCTGGTTTAAAGATACAGACAACAAAATAAAACATGTCAACAATTCAATATTGGAGGTGGAATTGAACAACAATGATCTAAAAAAACTGGTAGTTCCACCATTAATTAGACTCAAGGTAACATTAAATGACACTTTAGATGTCTCTGCCATTTATGACCCAGGCTCAAATGTTACATTAATAAATTCAAAATTAATACATGTGAAGTCGAAAAGAGATAATATTATGCAAAAAGCTGACTTGAGAACAATTAATGGTGTATATAAAACAGATGGATTGATAACTCTCAAAGTAAGAATATTAAATGCAGAGGAATATATTAATGTTTTCATAATTGATAATGATAATTTTAAATATGACTTTCTGGTGGGATTAGATTGCATAAAAACATTCAAATTAATACAAAATGAAAAATTAGAGATAGAGAGAAGAAACTCTAATTTTCCAGAGAAACAAGAATATCGAATTAATTTTAATGAACATGTTAACTTAAACGATTTTGAAATCTTAACAAATCACTTAAATCATCATGAAGAAACTATTATAAACAATCTCATAGATAAATATAAAATGATATTTGCAAAAGATAAATATGACATAGGCACAGTAAAAGATTATGAAGCTAGAATAGATCTTAAAATAGATAAATACTGTTGTAAAAGACCTTACAGATGCACAATTGAAAACAAAAAAGAAATAGAGGAACAAATTTCACAATTACTTGATAGAAAGTTAATCGAAGAATCATATAGTCCCTTTGCTGCTCCGGTGACACTAGCATACAAAAGAGATGAACACAAAAAATCAAGACTATGCATAGATTTTAGAGATTTAAATGACATCATAGTTCCTCAATCACAACCATTTCCACTAATCGAAGACTTAGTAATTAAAACAAGAAATTGCAAATATTTTTCAAAACTTGATATAAACTCAGCATTTTGGTCCATTCCCCTACGAATCGAAGATAGAAGTAAAACAGGATTTGTAACACAAGAAGGTCATTTTCAATGGACATGTCTGCCATTTGGATTAAAAACAGCACCAGCTATCTTTCAAAGAATCCTCACCAATATAATAAGAAAACATAAATTATCAACTTTTACAGTGAACTACATTGATGACATATTAATTTTTTCTAAAACCTTCGAAGAACATATTGGCCATCTATCACAATCACTGGAAGCAATAATGAAAGAAGGATTCAGATTAAAACTTTCTAAATGCACATTTGCACTGGATTCCGTGCAATATTTAGGACACATAATAAAACACCTACTCAATCTCTCCAATAAAAGATAACTTGATATCAATACAAAATTTTCCTGTACCAAAAAATCAGAAAAATGTGAGACAATTCTTGGGAAAAATCAATTTCTACAATGAATACATACCCAAGATTTCATTAATTCTAGAACCACTACATAATCTATTAAGAAAAGGACAAAAATTCATATGGTCTGAGGAATGTCAAAAAGCCTTCGAATATATGAAAAATTTCCTCTGCACCCAACCAGTCTTAGCTATTTTTGATCCAGACCTACCCATACATATATACACAGATGCAAGTCTACAGGGCATGGGAGCCGTATTAAAACAACCACAAATACATGATGATCCAAAAAGTGAAAAACCAGTAGCATATTTTTCAAAGAAACTGAACGAATCACAAAAAAGAAAAAAAGCCATTTACTTGGAAGCCCTAGCAATAAAAGAATCACTAAAGTATTGGCAACACTGGCTTATAGGCAGACATTTCAAAGTATTTTCAGATCATAAACCATTAAACAAATTGAATATCAAATCTAGAACAGATGAAGAATTAGGTGATCTCACCTACTATTTATCACAATATGACTTCGAAATAATATACCATCCAGGTAAAAATAACTTAGAAGCAGACTGTTTGAGTAGAAACCCAGTACTAGAACCACATGAAGATGAAGATGATAATTTAAAAACTGTGAATTTAATAACAATAGAAGAGATTATTGAGGATCAAAAAAAACGAAGATATAAAAACTAGCAAACACAGACTAACTTTTAAAGACAACGTGTATTAGAAAAATATGAGAAAAAAAGAAAAAATCATATTATCAGAAGAATTTTGTAAGAAGTTTATAGGAAACATACACAAACATTTTTGCCACATAGGGATGAAACAAATGCAAAGCAAAATACTACCTCATTATACATCAAAAAATATTTCAGAAAACATAAAAAAATGTTGTAAAAACTGTGAAGTGTGTATAAAAAACAAATCAAGAGGACAAGACAAAATTGGTTTGATGTCACATCTTGGTCCTGCACGAAAACCGTTTGATGTAGTTTCCATTGACACGATTGGTGGATTCGGTGGTTCACGATCCTCTAAAAAATATTTACATCTTCTTGTGGATCACTTCACAAGATTTGCCTACATATTAACATCAAAAACACAAAACTCATCTGATTTCATCAAACTAACGGAAATGGCACTTAAAGATCATAATATCAAAATACTTCTGACTGATCAATACCCAGGCATAAACTCCAAAGATTTCAAAGATTTTCTAGTAAAGAAGAATATCACTATGATTTTTACAGCGGTTAACGCACCATTCTCCAATGGTTTAAATGAAAGACTTAATCAAACCTTAGTGAATAAAATTAGATGTACAATAAATGAAGAAAAAAAGTATGCATGGACAAATGTAGCACATAATTGTGTAAAAAAATACAATGAAACTGAACACACTGTAACTGGATTCAGCCCAAAATACTTGCTAATCGGTGAAGATACCTCAATATTACCAAAAGAACTGATACAAAATAAAAATGCTAATAATCTAGAGAATGATAGAACACTTGCCCTACAGAACAGTATTAAACACCATGAATACAATAAAAAATTATTTGACAAAAACAGGAAAGACTATGACTTCAATGCTGGAGACCTGGTATTCATCGAAAATGGCAACCGAATGAACCAAAAAAAATTGGATGAATTGAGAATTGGACCCTACAAGATTCAGAAGAAAATATCAAAATCAATTTGTGAAATTGACACAGGACACAAAAAATCAGAATCAAATTTATTTCACATCTCTAAACTCATTCCAACCCCTGCACCAGATGAATAAAAAATCTTTACACAATTTCGCACCAAAAATTTTGTACCAAAACCTTTATTTTGGGGGGGAAGATGTAAGGGAGGTATCCCTAACCTAATTGAGTTTAGCACTTCAATCGAATGATGAGCTGATCGATAGCGTAGATCTCGAACGAGACGCACGCGTGGTTGTTGAAAAAAGTGACTGATTCGGGGACGACATAAGGTCGTAAATATAATAAGCTTTATCAAGAAACTGCATATTGAATAATAACATTGAATGTTGTTTCTTTGGTATTGCAGGTAAGATTAATGATTAAAATAAGTGTTTGTGTTATACGTTTTTGTATGAAGCAATAAAAATAAACTTTGGTATTGCAGAGCAACAAATTCGTGTTACTATTTCAATCTAATAGAAAAACAGATATATTACATATATATATAAATTAATCGAAATGTAATTTGATTGAGCAACTTGAATTAAATAATGATAGCAGCACCTTACCAAAATTATTCCGTGGATCATTAGGTCGCTCAGGAAATACGATCACTATTTCATATTATTCCTTATAATGTAAGGGCTACGTTGCCAAATGTATACATGGCACGTTAAGCTTGTAACGCATTGCAGATGCAGTATGGAAAGTAATTTAATGAGCTGTCATGAAAAGACATTATCGAGGCGAAGGATTTAATAACTTCATCAGCTGAGTGTGCTAGATCATATAAAAAATATTACGAGTGCATTACGCTTGTTGAATTCCTAAATGGAAGCGCTAAGAGCTAAATGGCATGGTGCGACGTGAGTTAAATTGAGGTTTCAAACCGGAGCTCAGCAATTACTAAGTAAATAACATTATCTATATGATTAAACCTTCAGAAATATGTCCATAAATCCCTATCTGCAAAAATGCAATTCTCATTTGCAGAAATCTCTTCCTGTTTTTGGACCTTTTCCTCGAAAGCCCAAGATATTTGCGTACTCCGTATTTGTATACTCGCGACTAATCATTTTCGCAGATCAGAACATTGCCTCACACGTATTTCCGAGCGGCTTGGATGCAACTGTCGCCTGCAGTCCATTGTCTCCGCGAGGGTGGGAGGGGGCGGGGGCGGGGCGGGGGCATCCGACAGCTGGCGCCGCCCGCGCCCGAGGCGAGAACTCGGAGCGACGCTGTGGCGCGGGCGGCGCGGCGCGCGGCGGCCGCTGATAACGCGCCCACGCGTCGCGCCGCACAGGCGGAACAGCGGTCGCGTGGCGCTGAATGTGCGAAGCTCCTCTTACCAACGGCCAGCACCGGATGAGAGAGAGCTCGGGCAAATGCCGATGTCTCTGCAGTGCCTCTGACCGGGAGGTCCCGCTAAAGGTGGCTGAATTTTCTTTACTGAATAGGTAGCTAGGTCGAATTCCGCCGCTGCAACGCGCTGTCTGGAGGAAAACTAGCGTCAGGCTGCTCTGATTGGTTGTTTTACGCCGTTTCTCCGCTCAGCAGCAGGCGAATGCTAAAGCAGTGACGTAACAAACGGGGCACGAACCACGCGCGATCTTTCCTTCCTCTTCCTTGTCTGATCCTCACCTCTTACTTGCACACTTACTCTTACAACCATTACACTACCTCACATGTCGGGAGACCACTCGGAAGCGTTAAAGTTTGTTCTGCCTGAGACGGTGCTTTGGTGGGAGATACCTGGATGGGGAAAAACCCAGTCGGGTGTATGTCGGCGCTGGAGCTCACCATTTAGTGGGGGAAGAACACACTCTTGTGATAAAAAAATACCATACATTGACAGGATTAGAGACCATACCACTTAAAGCGCTCAGAAACACAAACTAATCAATCGCCCGCGACATAGGTTAAATTTTTAATCTCACAAAATATCACTAAAAAGCTGGAAGAGTGTGCAACAACTGATGAACATGTATTAACTCCGAGAGGGGTTTACCGACAATCTATAAACTCAATATGTTAACTTCTCTAGAGTCATTCAACTTGGCGGCGAGGTAGGACCCTAGTAAAGTAAAGATTATTTTTTTGAGTTAATATTAGGGCCGGGCAAAACGCGTTCTATTATCGAACGGACTCGCTGGCTTTGGTTTCGGTGTCTCGGGGCCTCGGAAGTCGCGCGCGCGCTTATCTGCCTGTTGAAATCTATACGTTGCTCTCCCTCAAGAATCGGAACTATCGGAACCGCTCCATTCTCGGCTGTTCTCGCCACTTTTCTCTCGGCACAGCGAATGCGGAGCCACGAAAGTATGCGAAAATAGTCGAGCGGAGCCGAGCCGTGGAGCGTTGATTTTCAGCGCGAAGCATTTGAACAATTTTAAAATGTTCGAGCGGATATCATTTCCACACTACTTTACTGAAGTACAAAATTTGGGTTCAGAGTGGATCCACTGATCCACTCTGAAATGTATATAAGTAATACGAATAACTGTAATTGTTCTTATTTAAAGATAAAGCGCATAGAAATATTTCTATGTCCGGCATAAAATATATTTTTAAATACATTTGTAAAAGATGAAGTACCAAGCATTTGTACGCTCGGCACGTTAAAAAAAATTAATTTCATATAATATTATACATTATATTGAAATAAACACAATATGTATGTAATATATATTGTATAATGAAATCTAAATAAGTTATGCAATTACTATAACCCTGTAAGCAAGAAAAAGTATTCAATATTAAAAAATATTCTCAATATTGCAACCGCTCATATGTCGGTTACATCGATTTTTAAGAAGCACCCGAGAACGGCAAGACACGACAAGTTGCAATTATAGTGTTAACGAATTGCAAGAGATCGCGCCAGCAGTAAAGGGAATCCTTTGCGAGAATTTACTAAAAGTTTCTGAACGCACTCGCGTACAAGAGAACGACGACCAATCAAAATCACCCTTGAAAATATCGGCCCTAGCGCAAAGCATTGCTATGTGAAGCTCTCTCTTTCGCTGCTGATCACCGATCTGGACAGACCGCAATTGTTCGTGCTGGACGGGGAGCAGAATTCGCCGTATTCCGACGAGTAGAAGCTTGTAAAAGGTAATTCGTCTCATCATGTTAAAATAACTATACCATGTATGAAAGAATTTGGAACTTTAAATCATGGATATTTTGATAAATTCACGTGAACGCATTACACAGAAATATACTATTTTTCTAACAACGAACAAATAATATATTTCAACGTTCAAGAACGTGTACTGAAATAGAAAGCATATGCTAAAGAAAATGTTTCTATTTCCAGTTTTTTTGTTTTTGTTTTCGTCTTTCAACTTGGCTTACCACGTAAGAAATTCATTACGCGGAGATATTGCAGTCAGATTATGTAAAATTCGAAGGACTGTGGTAGCGATTCACCAGAGCACGTGTTCACCGTTGCCACGACCTTGAAAGGATCTGGGTCGCCGTCGCCGCTCCAAGCTGTGGAAATATTTCTTCGAGACGTTTTGTGAGTCAGAAAATTCACTAGAAATTCTTATACAAAGAACTGTTTAAAAAAATGAGAATTATGCTACAGAGGTAAAATTCACCTCACTTACAGACGTGGATAGTCGAGTTAAATTCACTAAAATCATGTAAACGTTATCTTATATATTATTGCAGACGTAAAAGGAAGCCAGATAACTAATTCCTGTAAAAAAATGGAAAAACCTATTTATTTAATTTTTCTGTTATTGGTAATATTTGTTTTTTTAGTGTGTGCATTCAATTTATTGTTTAATAGTTTTCAAATTGTTC
This sequence comes from Teleogryllus occipitalis, assembly GCA_011170035.1. Lineage (NCBI taxonomy): Eukaryota > Metazoa > Arthropoda > Insecta > Orthoptera > Gryllidae > Teleogryllus > Teleogryllus occipitalis. The sequence continues at coordinate 17,367 of BLKR01008183.1, forward strand.
AAAACTAATAATTAGTAAAAGAGTTATTATTGATTGTACGTTCATTGCATAACAATATTATTTTTGCTGGCTAAATTGTATAAAGTAATAATCTATGAGAAAGTGAAACTATGTCTTGTATATATTTCATTCACTATTCATGTAACAATTGCTTTGAAAGTGTATGCAAAGGGTATTTCGGTATGTCTTTTTCAGTGTTTTGTGTTTGCATGTATTATAGTGTTGTGTACAGTTATTTTATGTTGTTTTTTGTTTTGTGAAGTGAATGGTATTATAATTTTATGTAAAGTGTTTATGCAAGTGTTAAAACATAACTGCAATTGTTAGATAGTCACGTAATTGCTAAAGGTAGAGCAAGTGATACAATTTTTCAATGCAATGTGTAAATGCTAGAGTAGAATTGAATTCCAATATTTAAACAGAATATATTCAGAACGCTGTTCATAGTTAAAAGATTAACTTGTCTATGTTTCTTTTATTACAAAAGCAGGATAAAAGACGAACCCACTCCTATAAGGCAATTAGGATACATAAAACCATTCCTATTTTTAGGTGTGACATTGTCATAACAAGTCACAGATCAAGTAATACTACAAGGTTACTTGAGTGACCCGCTGTAGTCTTTTTAGAGAATAGTGAAAAGGTAGAGCGGTCACAATATATTATAGTAATATTCGTATTGTTAATACTATTTATAAAATATTTGTATATAGTTTTATAATATTAAATACTATTCTTTGCTGATAGGTAATTACGCAAATCTCTCTCTTCCATTTATATAGTTGCTCATTAAGAGCGTAGAGCGCATGATAGAGACAGAAAAACAAAATGCGATAAACAAAAAAGATAGACAGTCGATGCGTCTTTATTTTTCAACGCTTTTGGTTTTTCTGTCTCTGTCATGTGCTCTACGGCCCTTACCTAATATTAATTTAATTTTAATTTTATTGAATTTAATTACAGAGAATAAATTTGGAAAATAGTGTTCAACTTTCAATATTTTAGAGTGAACGCACAATTGAAAAAAGTTACATCTGTACATATAATTATTTGTATGATTTATTTGCAGTCACAACATCTGAATATAATTTCAAAACTCCTGTTCACACTGAATCTATACATTGCATTATAATAATTAATATACAAAACTTTATTAATTAATTATAAATATCTATACAATTGTTTTTCAAACATATCTTGCATAAATATGGTAAAAATGTGTATTTCTGTTCATCAGTCGTTTTTATGCTAGTCCTTCAGATAACCGGAGATTGAATATAAACCATTTCTTGGATTGTTATAGCGATGTAAGAAAGTGTTTCATTACCTAAAAGATGTAATCTTTTAGTTAAACCTTTAGGTTTACCGGGTTTACCTAAAACAAATGAATTATCCAGGCAGTTCATTTGTTTGTTACACACAGATCTGGATGAGTCATTCGTTTTGGGTGTACGAAAGTATTTTTTAAAAGCTTCATCTTTCGTCAACATTTTCACATAATCTGTTCTAGGTGTTATTCGATAATTGATTTACGATTTTAACTGTCGAAAATAATGTCTTTGTTTTGAAATGAAAGATAATACTGTACCAATGTAACGATTTTAAAGCATTCGATATTGCATTTAGATAAGATCAAATTAGGATTTTCTAAGAAACTAACAATCCCCACCACAAAAAAATCTACCAATCGTTTCATTAGGCTCGTCGCAAGCTTGAACCAAAGTGTGTTCTTTAAATTACTTAAGTTCAGAACTCAAAACTGGATGTCATATATGCTATATGACAAACAAAAATTATTGAATCTGTACTTATATTAGAACGGTGCATTTTTCGAGTAACGGAAATTAATTGGATATTACAACCAATATACATTCTTGTTTTATTCGTTGAAAATTTAGTAAATTTGTGGAAATATTCTATTTCCCGATACTCGGGAAAATACCCGAGTATCGTTGCAAATTTTGTGACAAATCTTTCACACTAAAAAAGAATTTTTTAAGGCTTTTGAAAGACAAACGCACACAAAAAATGAAGTGCAGTACAAATGTGATATTTGTGGGTATTCAACTTCGCGACCGGACAATTTGAATAGACATAAGTCTACTCATCGCTCTAATTTCGAAAAGTGCGAATCAAGTGTAGAATCAAATATATTGTGTGCAATGTGTAATCATTCTTGTTCTACGCATAAGATAATGCGTCAGCATTATAAATCGATGCATGACATTTCTTTTTGTGATAAAGAGTGCTATACATTTGAAACTGAAGAAAAGTTTCACGAGTGGAAATTAAGTATGGAAAATAGAGAGCAAAATCATTTTGTGCAAAATAGAGGAAAAGACACTTTCATCAATGGTCAGTCGAAGAAAACTTTTAAGTGTTTCCGCGATGGGGTTTTCAAAAGCAGAGGTTTGAGAAATTCGTCCCGAAAAAATGTTGGGTAGTAATAAAATAAATGGTTACTGTCCAGCTAAAATGGAAGTACTCTTTCTTCCTTCTGGCGAAGTCAAGGTAGAGTTTTTTAAAACACACGTTGGTCATCAAAATGAACTTGGCCGTATGAAATTATCTGACGATGAAAGAAATGAAATTGCAAAACGTATTGCATTGAAAATACCTTTTGATGACATTTTGGATAATCTCAGAGACTATTTCAACTGATGAACTGGAACGTCGTAATTTGATAACTAGAAAAGATTTTCATAACATAGCACGAGACTATAATTTGAAAGCCGAAGGGGTGAGGCACAATAATGATAGTATTAGTGTACATTCCTGAGTTGCAGAAATGAAAAAAACTGGAAACATTGTTGTTTTCTATAAAGCACAAGGTTCAATTTCTGAAGAGTTTCCACAATTAAAAGATGACCTTGTTTTGATTATTATGAACGAAACACAGTGCGATATGCTGAAACGATTTGGCGACTAGTGTGTCGCTATGGACAGTACTCATGGATTGAATTCATATGGGTTTGAGTTAACATTACTTGTTTTAGATGAACTGAATCAAGGTTATCCTTGTACGTTCATGTTTTCAAATCGCAATGATTGTGAAATTATCAAAATAATGTTATCGAATGTCAAAAATACGCTTGGCGATCAATTAAAAACAAATGTTTTTATGTCAGACATGGCTGACGAGTTTTATAATGCATGGCTAGCAGTTATGGAACGGCCTCAGTTCCAATTATTTTGTTCTTGGCATGTCGATAGAGCATGGAGAAAAAATCTAAGTAAAATCAAGAGCAATAAAGAAAAGCAAGCCGAAGTATATAAAATGCTTCCCGCTTTAATGGAGCACACGGATGAACTTGCATTTGAGCGAATGTTTGAGGAAGCAGTGAAAAATCTAAAGAGCGACTCGAACACTGCTGAATTCGGAGAATATTTTTATAGAGAATACCATCGTCAATATGAAATTGGGCTTATTGTTTTCGCCAACATGCAGGCTTAAATACTAACATGCATTTAGAACGCATGCATGGTGTGATTAAACACATTTACTTCAAAGGAAAAAAGCCAAAAAGAGTTGATATCGCTATTCACGCCTTAATGCGTTTTTTGCGAGACAAACTTTTTGATAAACTTATTTCCAATCACAAAGGAAAATTGACGTCCAAGATTTCTGCAATAAGACAACGTCAAACACATTCATCAAAATTAGATACAAATAATGTTATCAAAAGTGATGATGTTTGTGACTTGTGGAAGGTATTTTCAAATAATAAAAGCGAAATCTATGAGGTGACGAAAGCGAATGACTCATGCAATTGCGATTTAAAGTGCGTTGAATGCAATGTATGTATCCACGCTTATATTTGTACATGCCCGGATTCATCGATCAAGTTTAATACGTGTAAACATTCATTTAGTCCGAAAAATAGTTAGCCAAGAATTAATGGTATTATGTAATAATGAAACAGAAGAAAATGTTTTATTCATACATGAAAAATCATCACAAAACGTTGCACAGGAAACAGTTTTGAATGATCTGCAAAATGCAGAGACTATAAACGTGAATAATGATATGAAAAGAAAAAAAGAATCAATTATGAATCAATTCCAAAACATGTTAAGTGAAGCTAATTCTGAAGATGATTTGGAATTGATTAATAAAATGATAAAACAAACTCAAGCAACAATGCGATCTCAGAATTCTGTGCAACAAAAATCTATGTTTTCATCTATTAGCGATGAGCCAAGAAAGCGAAAGAAATTTGAACCCCAAAGACAATTTGTCTCTACAAAAAAGAAAAGGACACAGAATTTTTCCTCTATAATGGCACCTACTGCACAAGAAAAAGAAGACATCGCAATAAATTTATTATATGATAATGTTGACGACGATGATATTGATCATTCGAATTCGTAATTATGTACTTTATCTTTATGTGAGAACAATTATTTTTATTGATATTAATTATACACATTTCAGAGTGGATCAGTGGAGTAGGCCGACAGGGGATACCACTTAAAAAAAACGCACCAAAGTTATCTACTTCAATCAAGTGGTGTGGAAATGATAACAATGACAATGTATATTGTCTCTAAACATAAAGAATTAGTTGTATTAAGCGCTTCGCGCCGAGAATCAACGCTCGACGGCGACTCCGCAATCACGGCTCGACTCCGCTCGACTATTTTCGTATACTTTCGTGGCTCCGCATTCGCTCTCCCGAGACACAAGTGTTCTCGCCGGTATTGCCAGTATCGTCAGTCTCAGCGGTCACACTGCGCTGTTTGCTGTAGTTTCGGTGTCTCATGTGTGATAAGCGACATGAGCTCGGTAACCAATGAGACCGTAAGAAATAATCTCGCTACGGAAGCTACATATTAATGAACAAGAATGTTAATTAAAACAAGTACATGCTGGGCGAATTTTTAGGTACTGAAATGTATTTTTAAGTAATCCAGTACCATTTATGTATGAATTTCGGGGATGGGCAAAATTCTTTTAAAAACTTTGTATATATGTATTTAAATACATACCCAAAATACATTAGGTTTTGATTTTGCTAAACACGTACTTGAAATACTCGAAATACTAAATACAATTGTATTTTATATTTTTAATTAAATAACCTATTTCAGTTTTTAAATATATCTCCAAAATATCAAAAAGACAAATAAAGAAAGTAGACAAATATGCTTGAGCCCTAGCGGATTTTTAACCACAGCGAGTGTTGAAGAGGGCCGACGCGGGCCAGTCTTGCGAAGGAAGGATTTGGCGCCTCACTGGCAGTGGGCCACAATGAGGCGATGTGTTTGTTTGATATGAGATGTATGCATGGAAAAAAAGGCCTAGTTTATGCTAATGCAAAGAAATATTACGCTTCTAATAATAATAATAATAATAATAATAATAATAATAATAATAGTAAAAATAAAAAAAATACAGTGATTGAAACATTTAAACAAGAATCTTTTTAATTTCTTTTTTATTTTACCATTCTGGATAAAGTAACATTGACGAGCTGCTGCTCAAACGAAAGAGTAAAAACGTCTTTCTGGTACAACTTAATTATTAGAAACGTTTCTGTATTAAATTAAAATAATACTTTATTCAACAAATTTGTGCAAATCAATTCTAGGGCAAGCCCTAATTCCTTTGCAGATTGCAAACGTTATTGCGTTTATTTATGGAGGTCAATAATAAAAATATACTACCATTTTTTTCGAATTCCTCTTTACTTTTCGCGGTTACTCGTTTTTTAATATTTCAGAAACTAACGTATCGTTGCTAAAAGAAGTGAAGTTTGCAAAAACATCTGAAAATGTAATGTTCTCAAACCTGAAGAAAGCCTTTAGGACTTCACAATGTGTGAAGCATGTTCCCTTATCCTTTTTTTTTTTTTTCAGATTTCTTCTTCTGTGTTAGTGCGCTATTCCAAGGCAAATGAAAGCTTTCATTATCCTCTTAATTTGCTCCGAAGCTACGGCACACTTTAAACGCGCAGAACCCCTTGCGTGGACAGGGGCTCCGATAGTGAGAGATTCGGTTACGTCTCCAGCATTCATTCGACGCGGTCGGCGCACCCCGATAACAGGCCAAGTCTCGGTATCGTTCGTCCTCGGTAATGGCAGTGTCGGAACTGGGATTATCGGAACCAGCAGTATCGGCGCGCCTGGTCTCGATGCCGACAATGAACGGAACTCAGGGCGTTTTTGCTCGGCCGTAGTTAAGATGCTCTTGCCCCCAAAATCAATTGACAGCAAAACGCCTCCGTAAGTGTGCAAACAGGCTGTCCGATCATCTGTCTGTGGTGACCGCTAGTGCTTAACCGTACAGACAAATTTCTCCAAAATTGATTTTCCGCAATAATTTTAATCGAAAATGAAATGAAACCACGACCAACAATTTCAATTTTTTCTCAAAAGTAGATTCATTTATTTATTAACCTTGACTTTGGATGGTTAGATTCTTTTAGAATGGTACAGGCGTCATTTTCTTTGAAATACTTAATTTTTCAAAGAAATGCAAACGTTCAATATTTTTTCTACATTACTACTACTACTACCACTACCACTACCTACTACTACTACTACTACTACTACTACTACTACTACTACTACTACTACTACTACTACTACTACTACTACTACTACTACTACTACTACTACTACTACTACTACTACTACTACTACTACTACTCCTACTACTCCTACTACTCCTACTACTCCTACTACTCCTACTACTCCTACTCCTACTCCTACTCCTACTACTCCTACTACTCCTACTCCTACTCCCTACTCCTACTCCTGCTACTCCTGCTACTCCTACTCCTGCTACTCCTACTCCTGCTACTCCTACTACTCCTACTACTACTCCTACTCCTACTACTACTACTACTACTACTACTCCTACTACTACTACTCCTACTACTACTACTCTCTACTACTACTCTCTACTACTACTCCTACTACTACTACTACTACTACTACTACTACTACTACTACTACTACTACTACTACTACTACTACTACTACTACTCCTACTCCTACTACTCCTACTCCTACTACTCCTACTCCTACTACTCCTACTCCTACTACTCCTACT
>BLKR01008184.1:0-24418 GCA_011170035.1 Teleogryllus occipitalis
GAAAACCGGGCCGACTCCAACCGGCGCGCTCGCGGCGTCTAGCGCCGCGTGTGGGGCTGACCCGAACGCATTCTGAAGACCCAAGAGCGCCAAATACTTGTTAGTCCGACCGATTTGGGCGCACTGTAGTTCACAACTGAGCAGGTAATCCTGCTCTAGCTCCCCATCGAACGGCGGGAATCCCTTCCGTGCCGAGGGAACATGTGAGAAACCTGTAGTGAGAATGTGCGAATGCTCTCCACCCATGCGGATGTGATGATCGCAAGATTCGGGTGTGCGAGGTGTGGCATTGGCCACGGGACCTGGAGGGCAGGAGTGGTGCGTGTGTGCGATTAATTCATTAGTGTTTCCGGGCGCGTTAACGGCAAAGGTAATTAGTCCCGTAAGTGTAGCGCATGATTTCATCTCAAGAGATGGCGATGATCTTCCCCCGCTGGTTGGCGAGATCCGGCGCCGACCTATGTCGACTTGGGGGGGGGGGATTTTCCTCAACCAGCTATCCCCTTTCAGCAAGACACCGTCTCAAACGGGGCAAGCTCGAAGCTCCCGACCGGTCTCTCTGCATGTGTGGTAGTGTAGTGCAGGTTAGTGTAAGTGTGGGGTGAGGATAGGACAAGGAAGAGGAAGGAAAGATCGCGCGCGGTTCGTGGCCCGTCTGATAGAATACTCGGCACTCGCCTGTGTTCATCGGAGAAACCACGGAAAACCACTGATCAGAGCAGCCAGCCGCTAGAATTCTCGTCCAAACAGCAGCTGAATTCGATCTAGCTGTCCAGCTAGTATCGAAAATCCTGCCACCGTTCGGATTTAAACCTAGGACCTCCTGGTCAGGGGGACTGTAGTGACATCAGTTGATTCCCTGAGCCACCTTTTTCCTGTGCGTGTGTGCGCATGGTGGGGTAATCGTGAGAGTCGGCTGACCGATGCTGCTTGCTTCAGGGATTATGGCTGCGGAGGCGGCCGAAATTGTTTCCTCATGAGTATTGCAGATATTGTGTAGTGCTGGTTCAAGAATAAATAAACTTGTAAATAGAAGCAATCTGGCCGATGTAGGAACCCAAGTGCGAACCCGCCCTTTGTACCAAACAGTTTGGATGTCCCCTACATTTAGTATTGCCACTCCTATTAATCGCGCATCTTTTCTTGACCAATGGCTTGAAGAAATGCCGGTAGAGTGGGGGTATTCTTTAAGACATCGGCCAATAGATTTTATGAAGCAACGCCTATCTCTGGAATATCTATCATGCCTTCGCAGCTTTCTCAATAATCTGAGTTCTAACTTTCTTAGGAGTTCGAGGTATCTCCTTTTATGGAACAGGATCTGCATAGGACATTTCTTTATATTTTGATTAGAAAAATGCGACCAGGATTTCTCGGGTTTCAACAGTAAATAGATTTTCTTACGCGCCAATGAAGATGTGTTTGGAATGTTGTCATCAGTGTTCGCCGCGAGCTTTTGTCTTTAACTGTTTATTGCTCATGGGAGGCGGAAGCAATATCGTTATTCAAGAAAAGTAGCGCGGGTGATTCCAGAATTTTAACAATGATTTTGATCTCAGTAAAGTTAAAAAATAGTATTCAATTGCTATTAATAAAATAATCCCTGGAGCGTATAAAACACTACATTAGAGGGTCCATTAACAGCTTGGACAAACTTCAGAAAAAAATAAAAAATGCAGTGAACTCTTGAATCATCGTAGCTCTCTTACGTTTTGGTTTAGAAACGTATTTTAAGTAACAAATTTGTAAATAAATATGTGAACTTTAACATTCTGCCTAACCATTTTGCGCAAAGATCGTCCATTTAAAAGTTATAACGAGAAACAAAAAAAAAAGTTGTTTTGACTACGAAAACTTTTCCAGAGTTGGGAGTTTTCATACAAATATCACTTGGGAGTTTTCATACAAATATCAATATAAGCAATATAAAAAAATAAAACCTACTTCACCTTTTGCAAGGTAAGGTAGATCTTCGATCTGATGTTTTACAGTGGTAACTTTCTTGACTAGTGAATTTATTTAAATTACCGTACTTTGTAACAATAGTCCCATGAAAAGAACAGCCTGGTTAATTTTATGTTTAAATTTTCTTTAAAATATTTATCCGATACTTCAATATTTCAATTTAAAAAAATACGTTTTACTTCCCACACCATTAGAATTTAATGAACTCGTGCAAGATTGCTAGGGTGCAATAACATAAGAATTTTCATTTTTTGGGGGGGGCAGAGTCGGATTTGAATAATTCATGAATTTAAATACTTTCGTTATCAGTAGAAAACGATTGCTCACAATAAAATAGTTTGAGATAAAAATCTTGTAGTTTTGAAGAATCTCACAACTGAAAGACTGAAAGTCAATGACCGAAATGGAGATATCGGGACATCTCTGAACGGGAAACCGCACGTTCACCGTTCAACGAAAGAAAATCAACAATCACGCATGACCGTATCTCCGCGGCTCGGGAACACGCCCTCCGAATTAGCCGTAACCGGTGGCGCGACGAGGCGCGTTTAAGGCCGGCCGCTGAACGACGCCAATGATGTCGCGCTGTCGCTAAGTATTTATCGCGCGGAGCGTGCATTTTGAATATGCAATTTTAAAATTAAACAGCGTGCCGTAAAAAATGTAATGCGTGTCCTGCGAGGCAGCGGGCCGCGCCTGAGGGACCTCATGCATATTTAACGGACGCTGCCCCGCCCTCGGTTCCTGTGGTCCCCTCCTTGCTAGTTCATGCCCTCTGTTCACCCTCTCTCCTTAATAGATTAATTAATGAATTAACTTTATTTATTTATTTATTTATTTATTTATTTATTTATTTATTTATTTATTTATTTATTTATTTATTTATTTATTTATTTATTTATTTATTTATATTTATTTTTATTTATTTATTTATTTATTTATTTATTTATTTATTTATTTATTTATTTATTTATTTATTTATTTATTTATTTATTTATTTATTTATTTATTTATTTATTTATTTATTTATTTATTTATTTATTTATTTATTTATTTATTTATTTATTTATTTTATTTATTTATTTATTTATTTATTTATTTATTTATTTATTTATTTATTTATTTATTTATTTATTTATTTATTTATTTATTTATTTATTTATTTATTTATTTATTTATTTATTTATTTATTTATTTATTTATTTATTTATTTATTTATTTATTTTATTTATTTATTTATTTATTTATTTATTTATTTATTTATTTATTTATTTATTTATTTATTTATTTATTTATTTATTTATTTATTTATTTATTTATTTATTTATTTATTTATTTATTTATTTATTTATTTATTTATTTATTTATTTATTTATTTATTTATTTATTTATTTATTTATTTATTTATTTATTTATTTATTTATTTATTTATTTATTTATTTATTGGGTGAGGTTAGTGGAAATTGGGAAAATGAAAAGAGTTGTTGTTTATTTCTCCCGCTCTACTGAGGGATTAAGAAATACCAAATGTTTATTCTTTTATTTACTTTCTAATAACAATATTTTTGATATTGGAGATATACCATATACCTTCATCGGTATTTTTATCTTGACTATTTCACTCGTCTGGTCGTGCCATAAGCAACCAATGCTAAGCAAGAATTTATTCAAATTAAACCAATCCCAGATGTTCATGTGATTATCACTTTGTTTACCTTTTGCACTCCGCTGTAATCACTTTTTTCTGTTCATTTATTGTCGCATCAGCGATGGTCATTAGCGACAATTAAATAATACATTTGGTTGTAATTACAATAATAACAACTATGTTAACAGAAATTGACATGGTTTCTAAATTATTGACAATAGTTAATACCTATTATATATCTGAAAATATTTGAATTTTTGCAAAAATTAAGAATTTTTTTCTTGTATTTAGGGGATTCCAAAAATTAAGGCATATGAGTCATCCTGCAGAATTTGTTGTTTAAGAGTGTTGTAATGGAGGACAGTGGCTCATATGGTTTAAATTAAGAAGAGTGGAGTTTCTCACAGTGGTTGCAGGAGGGTTTTTGTTAAATAAGTGGATATGACTCCAATTTTGCAGTGTCCAGTTCCGGATTCTTAGATATTGCTACTTGTTCCTTTCTATTTAATTCATAGCACTGTTTTTAAATTGAAGAAATTTCCTATTTGTTTATGGAGTTCACTGGCTTTGAGCATGGACCACTTGCTGTTCCATCTGTCTTTCATTAAGATTTCAACATGTTTCCAGATATCATTGAATGTACAGGAGGTTTTAATAATTCCGTTGTTGCTTTTCGGTCGCCGATTCAGTCCCAAGATTTGCAGTTTCACTTCCTAGGACTTCATTGTTCCTTCAGGAACGAATTTGATCACAACAGACTTTCCTGCTTTGACAATATGGTGGTGCAATTCATGTATGATGATTACCATTTCTGAGGTTGGAAATATTATTGTTGATGCTCTGGATGGCTGGAATAGAGCTACAGAAAATGATAAATTTTTATAGTTCAACTGTTTGACCAATTTGAAGGCTGTCATGAGAGAACAGATTTCTGCACTAGTAAGGTTGGCGTAGGGAAGTAGCTGTAGTTTAATTTGTAGTATCTTGGGTAACAACGGAGTGTATGTACTTCACTGCTGTTTTTAAAACCACCGTGAATAAGGTGGTAACTTTCATTATCGGAATTGTTGATATCAAATTGTATACCCGAAAGCGTCCAGGGTGGGATGTTGTAGTTCCTTTCTTTTCAATGGGAGGTTGGTACTTGCAACTCCTCAAAATGTTCCTTACTTTCGCATGCAAAGGTATGTAGCGAGGATGGTAATCACATTGAGGAAATTTAGGGCTGTAGCCTTGTAGATAATAGGTTCGTCGACGAAGCAGCTTTGAGAGCATATTTTAATGTTAAATATTCTCTGCGATGTGAAAGGTTAGGTTCTCTGGCTTCAATGAGTACACTTCCGATGGGACTGCTATGGTAAATATCCGGTACATATTCTAAGACATTTGTTGGTGTATAACTTCCAGTTTCAAGTTGTCCTTTTTGCTTGCTGAAGCATATATAATAGATCCATAGTCGATTTTCGATCGGATTAATGCTTTATATGTTAACATCAGAAGGCTCTTATCAGCCCCCAATTGTTGTAAGAAATTACTTCAGGATGTTTATTCTTTTTTTTTTACAATCATCAACTATGTGTTGTATATGTTTCTTCCAGTTCAGTTTGGAATCGAAAATCAGTCCTAAAATTTCGTGGTATTATCAAATTTGATACTGCAGTTGTTGCTTAAGTCTAGGAACTCTGCTTACATTTTGTTTTGAGAATAATGCCGACACTTTTCTGAGCAGAGAATTTGAAGCCGGATTTATGAGGCCATTCGTATATTTTATTTAAGGCAGATTGCATTAATTTTTCACTTGAATCTATGCTTCGTCCTTTGCACAAAATGGTGATATCATCTGCATATTTTCTCACGGTGACTGGGGGGGGGTAATTTCCATGTCAGCATCATTGATGGCCAATAGAAAAAGAGTTACGCTGAGTATGGATCCTTGAGGCACTCCATTTTCGATGTTCTTCTTATCAGAGAGCTTGCCATTGAACCTTACTTGAATGACACGATTTTTGGTAAAGTTTTTGATGAGTTGCAACAAATTTCCGCCGACACCTACTTCTTGCAACTTAAATATGATGCGATGCACCCATACCATGTCATATGCTTTTTCTATGTCAAGGTTGACTACTAATGCATGTTGCTTATTGGAAAAAGCTTCTTTTATGTAAGAATCAATGCTTACTAGATGTGATAAAGTTGAGTGATGACGCCTGAAACCAAATTGGTTGTCTGATATAATCTTCTTGAACTCCAAATACCACTGTAGTCTATAGTTTATAATTTTTTCCATGATTTTACACATGTTGCAAGTCAAGGCAATCGGTCTATAGTTAGTACTTCTTGATGGATCTTTCCCTGGCTTTTGAATTGGAATGACAATTGCGGAGGTTCATATTTTGGAGAAAACATTATTTTCCCAAATAAAGTTGTAAATTTTGAGGAGAGTTTCAAGGCCATTAATTGGTAGTTTCTTGAGAAGAATATAGGGGATGTTATCAGGGCCAGGTGTAGAGTCTTTGAGGACTTTGAATGTAGCCCTTAGTTCATTTAATGTAATGGGATCATTGATGTTGTATTGAGAGCACAGATCTTCGTAGTCAGTTAAAGGTTCATTTTCTTTCTCATTCTTAAAAATTTGGAAGGCTTCAGAATAATTTTGAGTGCTCGAATTATTGGCAAAGTTGTTAGCTAGCTCGTTAACAATAGCATCAAGATCAGTGATAAACACGTTATCTGTAGACTGAAGGAAATTAATTTGATTGGATCTTTTGATACCTTTAATTGCATTAATTTTTTCCATGATTTTTTGATATCATGGTAATTTATATGGTAATATCATGGTAAATATCTTTGGTAATTTTGGAGACAAAGTTGACCCAGGATGAGATTTTGCTTTCTTTGACTGTTCTTCTTGCAGCAGCTCTCATTTTTTTGTATTCAATTTTATTTTCTACAGTACCATGTTTTTTGTATCTATTAAAAGCATGCTTGGATCGTTTTATTGCTTCTCTGCATTTTTCATTCCACCATGGGACCGATTTTGTCCTTTTTGAAGATTTACAAGACTCTATTGAATCATTAGTAGATTTTAAATTTATTTCTGAGAAATTATGGATAATGCTGTCAATATTTACATCATTACCTTCAAAGATGTCAGTATCATTCAACCGCCTGGATATTAGATCTTGGTATCTCAACCAGTTAGCTTTGTTGTAATTCAATTTATGGGGATTCATAGTTAGAATTGGTATGCGAAGAGGGCTACTGATGTCAATAAAGATGGGAAAATGATCACTGTCGTGCGGATCATCTATGGCGTACCAGTTGTATCTTGGTGCAATTGTAGTGGAGCATAAGGTGAGATCAATAGCACTGAGGCTACCATTGCTCACATTAAAGTGAGTTGGTTGCCCATTATTTAATAGTGTTAGATCAAGCTCTTCAATGAGTGCTTCAATGGAATTGCCCCTGGAATCATTTGTTTTTGAACCCCATAAGGTGTTATGGCAATTAAAATCTCCGAGTAGGACAAAAGGTTTGGGGAGTTGTTTGATTATATCTTTGATTTTATTAATTTCAAAGTTGTGGCTGTTAGGTAGGTAAATGTTACAAAAACACACTGGGTTATGATCTTGAATTATTACAGCTACAACCTCGATGTTAGATTGGATGTCAAGTTGTTTAACTGTTAAGAACTCTTTAACATAAGTAGCGACATCTCCACTTGCTATGCTGGATGTGGATCAATTTTTATGAAAAGGTTTATATCCTTTTATAATACCTACATGGTTGGCTTTAAAGTTGGTTTCTTGAATGCAAATGATTTCAGGTTTATGGTTTATGCATAATAATTGTAGTCTTTCTAATCTGCAATAGAATCCGTCGACATTCCATTGTAGAATATTCATAAAATTTATAGAAAATGTATCATTTTATTCAGACATATCAGATCCTGACTCTTCTGGTAATTGGTTATGTTTCTTCAATTTATTAATTATTCTTGTGATTCTGTTTTTGATCGATCTTTCATTTAGTAGGGGGTAAATTTCATTTAGCATTTCAATGATGGATTGAATATCATCAGTATAATCTTTAGCTATAACGATGGGGTTGTTAGAACCAAAAGAATTTTCAAGAAAGTTTTCCAGCTGTTCATAGGTAAGAGGGAACTTTTGAGGATTATTAGAGATAGTATTTTTAATGGGTGCAATAAGCTCTTCTACTTTCTTGATATGAGCATTTTCATGCATGGAGTTGTCATCACTTTTGTCTTGTTTCTTTTTCTTCTTTAATTTAGATTTTGTGGATTCATTTTTACAAGTTTGATTTTTGTCATTTTCTGTTTCTAATTGTGATGAAGAATCTGAAGGTAATGGTCTTTTTTGTAAAGTTGGGAAATTGTTTCTGTTAATAATAGGTTCTTCGGATAGGTTAGGCATCTCGACAGATTCAGATGGGTGATGTGGTGATTGGGTTATAGGACATTTGTTTACTTCATTAGGAGCATGTTCTTCAGTTAACTGAGGTGAAGTAGGGCACTGTCTGGCAAGATGCCCGGTTGATTTGCACAGGAAGCAAGTCATATCATCAGTTGAGAGAAAGATTCTATAATTAGTACCTTCATGGAATACTGTTGTTGTTTCAGGGAGTTTGTTTACATCTTCAGGGGCTATAAATACTTGTCTCCTAAAGCTCATGATATGGGAAAAGCCAGGGTCAGGTATTCCAGCTTTAAGGAACGAAATTTTTGATTGAATTTCTATGTTTCTTTTGGAGAGTTTCTTTTGGAGAGTTCCTTTGCAATTACATCATGTGGTATTATGGGGCAGACATTTGAGATGATAACCCTTTTGAGTTTATTAATAAGGGGTCTTATGCTTACTATGTGATCTTTAATGTTTACCGTACTGTGATTTGCTGTTAGGTTTTCTGCCACTTGTGTACTACTTAAAAACACACATATTCTACTGTTAGATATTCGTGAAACAAACCTTATGTCACTGGCGTTTATAATAGTTGCAAGTTTAGTGATGTAGTCTTTGAGAGTTAATCCATCTTGGGACTCCAACACAACAGCTTGTTCTTTGCTGGGGAAGACATCGGTAGATGTAACGTTGGCGTAAGACACCTTTCCATCAGATTCAGGTTGAACATTCGAAGAAACTGGGGTTATGTTTCCCCTGTACTCAGAAGAACTCATAACGCCACCTTAACAGCTGCGGGAGCAGCTGGGTTAATGCACGGAGTTGTCTTAAAATAGTTCTAATCACTGACAGATTTCAACTCGCGGCACAGGATAAATAAACTTTTCACAAACAGACAGCACAGGGACGGAGACCGCGAGATGACCGTCCGGTTCGATCGTGACTCTCCTGTAATCACTTTGTTTACCTTTCTAAGATAAAAATAGCAATTGCTTTAGGTTCATAATAGCTTGTGACTATAAATATAATATTAAAATGTGTAGTTTTGGTAATGTTTAAAACTCTGAAATATAATATATTATTAGAGATTCAGTGCCGAAAAACAGCAGAAGAAACCGAGACGGTGTGTGGAAGTAATTTCGGTTGATCCGTAGTTTAGGGTGGCACGGTTCCTTTGGTTCCTTTTATGATTCATTATTTCTCGCGATTCCTATGTTTATAGTTGCGCGGTTCACTATAAAACTGAATTGTTTATGTTAAATGAGAAGAAGTCACCTGATAATTTATTGGCATGGAATTGTGTGTATTTTCGCATTTCAAGTCTTCTTCAAATAGGTTTGTGTGTCTACTGAGATGAAAGGTATGAATTTTCTTAAAAGTGAGTGTTACCTTTAAAATAAATTCTCTTAAAAGTGAGAGAGGTATATAATAGAGCGTGAGCGCCGAAGCGACAGCGGAGAATTTAAATAATTATATTTATTGCTGTAACATCATGAACTTAACTACACGCGACTACTACGTATAAACAAGGATTCAGTTCATGGAGTCGATTCTCTTCTAATGAACCGAATCAGTGAATCAAAGGAACCGTGCCACTCTATACTTCGGATTTACCGTAATTTCAAGAATTTTGTGAAGAAAGAAAATACAAATGCACAGCACAAAATACAAATGAAGAAATTACACATATTTTAGGCAATTAATATGCGAAGATTAGATGATTACAAAGAATATGCTATCAAAACTATGTGGAACATTACAGCAAAAAATATTCAGAAAAATACTTTAATGAGTGGACACGCGTGTTCAATTCATTCGAAATTGACGAATCCCGCTGCCAATTCAACCATCTGCAGAACATCTTCCATTTCAAATATTTCCACGGAATACAAAGAAATGGAAAACTCAACTTCTTACAACTTTAATAATTGTGTTTTTAATAAATCTTTTTGTAAGTAGCTTTGTAATATTTTTTTAAAATGTTTTGTTACCATAAAATCGAAACACATTTGAAATAATGTTCTGCATTCAACTGTTATTCATATTTTACTTGATTATAAGTTATTTCAGGAGGCAGTGATAACTCGGAGCTGAATGAAAGTTTCACGTATTCCGGTAGCAATTTTGAGTAATATTTCTCATTTTAGTAATTCCTGTAATTTTAATTATCCATTCAATTAATGTCTTAATTCGGATACAGCCACACTAAATATCATTCGGAAGTTCTGTGCAGCACTGCTCGTGATATATTACTTTTGATAAACTCTGGACGACCACCCCTCCAACTATATGTAAATAATCCTTGAACGTAAATACAGACGTTAGAAACATGATTTAACAAACATAATAGCGAAAGTTTTTAACAGCGTGCTATGAACATAAGCGCGAATACGTAAATCTTGTGGAATTAAATAATATTTTTAAAACGTTTCAATGGAAATCGAATACAAATAAATATTCGAAACGTTTACAGCTGTATTAGAAATAAAAAAGTTTCAATGATCTATGATCTACAGAATGATCTATGTAAATCCCCAAGGCTACTGACTCCGAGTTACTTTGGAAAGGCTTTGGAAATTTTGAGTTGGACAGACTCGAGGATGTTTTGTGTTAATCGCGTAGGCCAAAGGCCAGATCCCGTCGTGAAATTAGACACGCATGGCAAAATGTCACTGTAATTAAAGTCTGATTTGTAAAATGGCCTTCCGCTCGTGATTTTTCATTGTACAAACTTAGAAGATACACTAGTTTTGTTATGTTGACTGAATCAATCCAAACTTCACTTTTAAAATCTGTGAAGTTGCCAATGTGACAGAGGACGAGCAAAAATGACGTCCAAGTAAATTATATTCGATTTTTTATTTATAAATTATTTATTTATTAATTTATGAATATACAAACTACTTATTTACTTGTATTATTTATAATCAACCGAAGGAACTCGATGGATTTCAAAATTAGCCATTTACTAATTTCGCTTAGGCTTGTTTCGACGCATCAAATACTATGTGACAAGGTGTTGACCTATCGCCGGAAACCAACTTGGCCACGAACTAATGCATTACTGCGAAGTAGCGAGTCCTATTCAAATTTTAATTTAAGTGTGAGGTCTTTTACGTGCCCAAAATTTACGTCGTGGGACGAACTCAATTCCCTCTGTACACGGTCTCATGAATTTTCGGCTCTTAAAAATACTACATTTTGACCGAATAGCGCGTTGTAATTCGCGAAGGCATAACTTAGCGGTTAAGTACATTCCTTCAAAATGTTGCATTATTGTCGTTTCGAATTTTAGGAAATAGAAAAAATATTTCTTTAAATATATTTTGATAACTAAACGAAATCATTACTCGTATTATGACATTTTGAAATTTTCAAAAACCTTGCTTGTTCTTCAACGCTCATAGGGGTCATATAATACTCGTATTTAAATTTCATCGGTTTCCTCTTCGAGAAAAGATGTTATTGTCTCAGTATGCGAGGAAGTTTGTGCACTTTGCTTCGATGATATGACTACTTATCAAGTTTTGCTGACTGAATTTAACAATTTCTTTTCATAACCGACTACCAATGGTTTTATGAAAACAACCTCTAGTAGATAATGCATCCTGTCTGAAAATGGTATTAAAATGAGACTGATTGACACGGAAAGTGTATCGATTTGTCGTTACCACATTCTATAGCACCCTATTAACCGATCGTCTGCTTGGACAATCTCTTACCTACCAGCGGTGGGGTTCGACTCCTTCCCTACCTTCCCTGCACCGCAAGAGCAGCTGATATAGACATCCGTATAAACGAACAAGCCCGCTATACAAACGACCAGGCCCGATAGCGGCTGGTGAATAATTTACGAGGTCGTAAAGACTGCGAAATATACAACCTCTAAAAATAACGGACCTCGCAGACGGGGTGTCTGCGAGGCCGGCAAGAGGTAATGGGTCAGGTTTAAGGAGATCGTTGAGAATCCGAGAATTGCTGCGCTGGGCGCTTCTTAGAAGGCGTGCCCCAAGGCTCGCTTCGACGTCGTGCTCCATTTGATTTTTAATGGCATCTTCCCGAGTTAAGGTGAGAGGCAACTTTAACAATTCTGCTGCACATTGTAGTTTCACCTCTTTTCGAAGAAAACATAAAATAGGAATTCCTAAAATTAAAAATATGTGTCTGTGGGTACTCAGAAAGGTGGACACGTTACTTCATGTGTTAATCATGTCCCTGTCTTTATTGGATACGAAAGGTAAAAGTAAAGGTATCCTGTGAGTTAAACTTTTCTTTATTACAAATTACAATCTTTTTATGATTTTCTGCTTCTATGGGACTAAGATTGTTGGAGTAAGACCTTGGCTTTCTCGGTGACTTCATCTCATTATGCTGGATGGTGTTTTCTTCTCCAACTTAAAGTGCTTTGAAAATAGCTTGAAATTGATTGAATAATACCAAGTTTGTTCGTTTATCATTTAATTACCTGTTCATCATGTTTAAAATTCTATTATTTTCCTTACTGGTGGAATTTCCAGGCTGTTTGATTATTCTTATTTTGAAATTTGAAACAAGTTATTAATCTGTTTTCACACGCTTTGCTAGTTATTTCCTTGCATTTTTTTTCTCTTTGAACTATTGAACCGAGTTATTGGAATATAGCACGTCGAGCAAATGATTTATGATTTGCCATGTGTGAATCCCATGTATAGGGGGCGGGTTTTGATGACCTAAAACATCGCCAAAAATGATCAATAAAATGCTTTAAAAATGCCCTAAAACCAAAGAAAAAGGACGTGAAAAATCTTAACAAAACCAGTTCGAATGAACAACTTAAACTGTTGGGTACATTACTATGTAATCGAGGCTTCTTCCATTCGTTCGAGTGAACTCAGCTAGCAAACTTTTCGTTAGGACTGTTCTTTACCAGGAAATCTCTCTTTAGTTATGCCGAAATCGACCGAACCGGCAATGGCGCTGATATACTTCACAAGAATTACACACAACGGCTGCCAAAACAATTTCTAAGCGAACAAATAGAAAGGTTATTGAGTAATTCTGTGAAGAACATTTGTTGCATCTCGTGAATATTATTTGAAGCAAGTACCATTAAAAATGACATTAAAGTCGATGAAATCAAGAAAAATTAATTAAAAATGACAGAAAAAGGTACAAAAAAGACCTGTTAGTTGAAATCGACAAAAATGCAAAATAATGACCTTTAAAAATGGGTCATTTCCTTTTGTTATAACATAAAATGAATTTCCATACTAAATGACATTGTTCTAAAGTGAAGAAAAAAAAAACTTCAGTAAAATCCAGCTCCTACTCATGAACGATCTCATCGAGTACGAATGAGGTAAGGCGTTCTCCTAGTGAAGGTGTTAGCTGATGGAGATTGGTTGATTGATTGATTGATTTTTAAAAAAAATTGTTGCGCCTACTTTGACGCAACGCGTCTCCAAGCCCCTTGGGAGCGTTGAGCGCTTTGCGCTTCTCGGAGTAATCCTCCCATTACTAACAGCGCTTGTTTTTTTGGAGTAATCCTCCGTTAATATTGTCTGTCGCGTCTCGTCGCAGTCGGTTGTCAAGAGAACCGCCAGGTAGCATCTCCGCGTACTCGCCTCCCACCGCGCGCTCCTACGTCACTACCCAGCGGCCAGAATTAGGAAGGAATAAGGATAGGGGTAGGGTTTAGGACACTTCACAGGGGTTGGACTAGCCCTTGTGAAGCAGCCGAACTCGTTTTGTTGGAACAAATTTCACATGAGATTCGGGCAGGGTCGACGCAACGGAAGGGAATGGCCTCGCCGCATATCACCCGGAATTTCTCGTTCAGATTACGGAAACCAGCAGTCAGCGTCCCTCTTTAAAACTCTTAATTTCTCGAAAATTTTGTTACGTAACATATGGCGATATGCATATTTATGAACTCGTCTCTTCACGCTTGTTATGATGAGCTAAAAAAATCTATAGGGTTCCATTTAAAAAATCGAAGTTGGGTCAATATCTCTGCAATAAAAAATGCAATAGAATAATATTATACATGGCCATATGTGCCCCTTGCATATAGTAGTTTAAGTGGAAACCGCATCTCAGTATCTGAAACGGTTCAGGTGAAAATTGAAGGGAACATTTTAGGTGGGCCACACGGTATATCGTGTTTTGATAAGACGAAAATGCGCAATAGTTTGTTAGAGCATATCAACCAATATTTTGCATTGTATGTACGTATGAATTGTATGTCCGTTTGCATTGTATGTATTTGTTCTGGTATTACACCGTTTTTAACCCTCGAGAGGCAACGCCTCTAAACGTTGCGCGAGCAGCAGCGCGGTGTAAATTTGCTACCAGCTACATTCTCTTGAAAATAATGTTATTCTATGGTTTTTCTCTCGCAAAGAAGACTAATTGTTTCCTTGTGAACATTATTTATACTGAAGTACACTTTTACAAAATTTATATTTAGACGAATTACTTGGGAAACTGGAAATTCGTAACATTGACACAATTGACGAAATTGCATATGCAATACAATGAGTGAATAATATTACTCTCTTGTTTGTAGTCAAGTCATTCTGAGTCATAATGAATGGCTTGAAAGGTTCTAAAATAGTTCTGATATGACCAAACTTGTCGCTTTTCGTACGATCAATTCTGGTTTGAGTATTGTAAAATCTAATTGAACACAACAATTTTAAAAATCTTCCATAACTCATGCATGCACGTAAAATGTCTATAATAGTACCATTTGTGTGTCAAAGAGCCTTCACATTAGTATGATTTCCTTTCTTTGTTCCTGTCAAGTACAAAATGCCTAGCATAGCCCAAAGATCATTACGGGATATTTCCTGAAAATTTGTCATGTGTGTATTGAACATGTTTTTCTTACAAGTTTTTGTTACATGTCATTATCTCATCTAACATATTTTAATCAGTAATCTGAAAAAATGTTTTTATATATGATTCAACAATCTTAGCACTACCTTTGGTCCCAGGGAACATTTTTGTTATGTTCTTTTGACTAATCATCGAAGACTTTTTGAAGATCTTTGTCCTCCATTTTGTCGCGTTATCTTTTCAAATAAACAATTTTCTTCCCCTTCAAGATCATATTCCATATCAGACATATTTACCCCGTCATTCTCAGAAGTTGAATCGTCATCTATATCATCATTATTCACGTGTTCATCCACCTCGCCCTCAGAGAAAGATACATATTACAGATGATTTGATTTGAAATCCTCGTGCCGGGGGCTCAGTGCATCAACTGATGTCACTGCAGCGCCTCTGACCGGAAGGTCCTAAGTTCGAGTCCTGACGGCGGCAGGATTTTCGACACTAGCTTTTTAGCTAGGTCGAATTCAGTCGCGGTCTGGAAGAGAATTCCAGCGGCCGGCTGCTCTGATCGATAGTTTTCCTTGGTTTCTCCGATCAATACCAGGCGAATGCCGGAGCAGTGCCCTTACAAACGGGCCACAGACCGCGCGATCTTTCCTTCCTTGTCCTATCCTCTCCCCTTACACATACTTACAGTAATATACACTACACTACCACATATTCTGGGAGACCGGTCGGGAGCTTAGAGCTTTCCCGACTGGGGCGGTGCCCTGCTGGTTGGAGCAGTCCTGGTTAGGGGGAAACCCCGCTAGCCGACGGTAGGTCGGCGCCGGATCTCGCCATCCAGCGGAGGAAGATCAAAGTCATATCCCGAGAAAAAACATGTACTACACTTCCGGGACTAATGTCCTATGTTGACGCACCCGGAATCACTAACCTACTAAATCCTCGTCTAATATATCTTGTATTTCCTCAGGTTCCAAGAATTACCTTCTTCTCCAAGACTTAGCTGATAACGAAAAATACCCATTTCGCAATGTAAATGCTGATACAACTAACGTACGTATCATACTTGCAGTTATTTGAGAGTGCAATGCGCAGCAAGGAAATACATGACTGGCAGCGCGGTGCATATCTGCTCCAAACTGCTCCGACCTCACAATCTTGCAGACCGCTGGTAACTGATAAGGATAGCGGTGTTAGAAACAATTTTATCTTGTTCCTGAAATGTCACCCGAGGAATACTACAGGCCACTACTTCCTGGAAGGGCTATTGCCGAACATACCCGGAAAAATATTTCAGTGGTAGCAATTGTGCACCAACGCTGCCGCTCGAGAGGTAATTGTTTTGAATGTATTCCGAAAAAAATATTAGAAACGATTTACTTGGCAAAAGCAAATTTGTAAGCCACATAAAGACAGGGAGTGGATCGAATCCCGAATACAGAAAATAGTACTAAGTTATATGTAACGATGATTGTCACTTTTTTCTTTCAGTTTTATCAATTATTTTAATTTTTTATCCATTGTACATTGAAATGTATATTTTTCCGTTTATTTCATGTTCTTTGAATAAAAAGTAATTTTTAATACTATTACAAAATATTTTGTAATTAGTTGAAATTTGTTGTTTATTAATTACTCAGATCTGCGAAGATTTTGCGACACATTTTTTATGATATTTATATCATAACACATGTCTTAATTTACAAAATGAAACTTTCTTTGCTGTTTCACGTGCAGATTTTTCATATTATGTATTCGACAAACTATTTTGCTACCTTACGTTGAAACCGTTTGAATGAAAGCCTATGAGATTGAACTCTTTGTCTGGCTGTTTTTGAACACTGCTATGTAGGATGGTATTCTTTAAAAGTACAGAAATATTACTCCAATTACGAAAAGGAAACTGGAATATAATTACTTGGTCAGAAGAGCGTCTTATTTTTTCTAATATTTGTATCTATCCCAGCTAACATTGCAACTGCTAATTGGCTTAACATTTCGTGCAAGGTTATCACATCACTACCTAAGAGAACATTGTCTGCATTTCCGAATCTTATATTGTTTTATTTGATTGTGTTCACCTCGGTTAATAAGCGAGCAATAATCACCTCGGTTTTTGTTTCTCCAGACATTTTTATTTTTCAAAGATCATAGGCCAGCATTCTGGACCAGCAATTGACCTTAGCCACTCACGGACAGAAATTACGAAATAAGGAGGGGTTCCAACTTATAAATAGATTAGAACGAGATCACAAACTCTCTACGAGTGTTTTCATCATACCTCTCTTCGGGAGTTGATCGATATTTTATGTTTTGTTCAAATAACGATCAATGTTGGTAGCTTTCTGAAATACTGTGTCCGAGAGGACCGTCTTCTTCTTCGTTTACAATCACACCAAGAATATTCAGTTGTACGATCTGTTCTTTCTCCATTTGGATTTGGACGCGGAGATAGATTCTCTTTAGGTGTTGTCGTAACTCAGCCAGAGCATCATCCCCATGGTGTGTCATCGTCGAATCGAGGCCAACCATCTTAGGTACCACGGGGCGGAGTTTAACGCCGTGATTCAAAGCTCTCTATTCCGAAGTTGGCAACAACCGGTCTCAAAGAGATACCCATTGTTAATCAATATTTCTTCTTGATTGTCAATATATGTTTACAAATAAAAGTATCCAGAGTTTTTTATGACAATCATTTATTTTGTTTAGCAATTGCACAACGTTTCGTAACTCGTTTCTGATGATGTAACAAAACGAGTTACGAAACGTTGTGCAATTGCTGAAATAAATGATTGTCATAAAAAACTTTGGATACTTTTATTTGTAAAGATACCCATTGTTACATCGCCCTTCGTTCGTATAATACGTCTGTTGGAACTATTATTACAGTGGTTAAATGTCACGGTTCGCTGTGCAGATGCGTGCTGGGAGGATCACGGAGGGTCATGCAGGGCCTCGACTGTCTGCGGCCGAAGCGGTGGAGTTGCAGCGGCAGCAGCCCCTGGAGGCCCGCGTGCCCTAATTGCAGGCGTGCGCCGCAAGAAACAGCGCTCTTCCATTTGGGAAACGACCCTGGGCCTCCACCGGGACCGGCCTTGGCCGCGGCGCCCGCCTCGCACTTTCCGACCTCCACCTTCCAACGGCGTGGACGCCCTGCCGCCTTCTCTGAGCTTTATGACTTGTGCGTTCGCTGAAAAGAAATAAGTCTAATGGCGGCTCCTCGCGTTCGGTGGGAAGCGAACGACAGCTCGCCGAATCCTAAAGACGGCACCACACATTCGGCATTCGCCGAGCAGCGAGTTAGTGCTCATCCAATCCCGAACAGCTAACGTGTTCGGCGAATGTTCGCTCCCTTTGATGTGTCCAAAAGACCGACACGCGGTGGATAGGGCGAACCCCGAATGTTAGTCAAATAGCAAGCAACACATCCACACTACTCGGGATTCGGCGAGCGGTTGCTCGGTGTTCGCCGAATACCGAATGTGTGGAGCCGCCTTAATGTGTTGCTTGTTACTTGCGGAGCGCCAAATATTAGGTGCTCGCTCTACCCACTTTATGTCGGTGTTTTGGACTCATCAAAGGAAGTGAACAGTCACCGAACACCTATTCAGGATCGGGAGAGCAGTCGCAATTACGGCGGTAGCAGTTGGCAATTCGGAGATGAATACTTAGAGATCTGGAGATTGTATCCAATCGTTCGTAGGCTTTCGGAAATTGCGGTCGTCCGATGGCCACCGAGACGCCGCGCCGCTGCCACCAGCCTAAGATGCGGGGCAAAAAAGGGTCACTCTCTCTCCCGTCTGCCAGCCGCTGCCTCCCTGACCTTCTTCTGTGGTGGAATGGGGGAACCTGAGGATCCCGAACAATAATTGTCAATTTATGCATCCTATTCTATCTAAATTTACGTAAGTTAATTTTGTTACATGTAATTTTAGAATGAGTAAAAATGTACCGCGTCACGAGAAATAATTGAAACTAGGACATGTCATGTCATGTGTTTACTTAAATAATCCTTTTTACAAACGCTATATTACACAATACTTTTATTATTACACGGTATTTTGTATATTTTCCAATTTCCCCCATTTTATATAAATTCGAATTGGCAATACACGCAGTTTCTGTCACATCTCCATTTTGTGCATTCAAAGAATTGGGTAGTAAATGCTCATTTACCTCGTTTAGTCAACCTAATGACACTAAATGTGCATGCGCAGATACATCTGAATTTTAAATAGACAAAAACATTGGATGAATAATGATCAGGATTCAATCTATAAAGTAAAAACATTTTGTTATGTGGGGAAGGTTAATACACGACAGAGTCAATATATCGATATAAAACTTATAAAACTCTCTTCAAACAAAGGCATAAATGGCATGTGCGGGAATTTTCTATCCTCTACGGTGCTAGATAAACAGTTAAGAAAATACTACTAATTTAGTAAATAATTTGGCTCTACAAGTTCTTTAAGCGTCAGATCGTTGGAACTGGTCTTACTAACAGCGCTCGCCTACAGTGGCTCTCCGACCGTTGCCAGAGTGAGTAGTCCACTTCCTGACGCTCGATTAAGGTGAGCTCCAATCTTTGTAGGTTCCAGATGTTCCACTAGTAGTGACAGTTGATTGTGTGGCATAAAGAAAGATGCCTACTGTACATGTACATGAAAGATGTTACTCAACGACGAACCACGAAGACAAATGACGAATGTCTGTGGCATAAATTGTTCAGTGTCTAAAGTCGTAGCAAAACTGTGAATACATTGTAACCTATATTCTGTTGTATGTACCACCTTCGAATTAATCCAAAGATTTTAAATTTTAAGTACTTAATGGTGTAAAGAGGGAGATTGAAAAAGCAGCTCATATGAGAATTGAAGGACTGTATTTTTGAATGAATGGTTACATACCGTGTGGCCCTTTTATTAATTAGTGAAATACTACAAGATTTGAGAAAATATTTGAATTATTAACCGAATTATTAACGTAGTATTTAACTAATTAAAAAATAGTACCTTGTGACGTACAGATTTACTCAGAATATGGCTATGTGTGAATACATTGTCTTCAGGACTGAGAGGTTGTAGTCTTAAAGAGAAAATCGCGGGTTTTCGTGAGCTCCTTCGCACATTGCATCACTACATTTACCGCAGGGTCGACGCAACGGAAGGGAATGGCCTCGCCGCATATTACCCGGAATTTCTCGTTCAGATTACGGAAACCAGCAGTCGGCGTGCGTCTTTAAAACTCTTAATTTCTCGAAAATTTTGCTATGTAACATATGGCGATATGCATATTTATGAACTCGTCTCTTCACGATTGTTATGATGAGCTAAAAAAATCTATAGGGTTCCATTAAAAAATCGAAGTTGGGTCAATATCTCTGCAATAAAAAATGCAATAGAATAATATTATGCATGACCATATGTGCCCCTTGCATATAGTAGTTTTAGTGAAAACCGCATCTCAGTATCTGCAACGGTTCAGGAGAAAATTGAAGGGAACATCTTAGGTGGGCCACACGGTATAACACGTGCAAGCATCTGTATACTGAGACCTGCGATACGCATTTCCTTTATTAACTCACATTATTAATATCATAATTTAAATTATCTACCATGTACCTAGCTCATTTATGTCATTAACATCTAGTGAAATATTTCTATGAGGAAAATGCGTCCCATACAGGTCTTGGAAAATTTATAATCGTAGGTCCATAGAACCTGCCATAAAGGGACTCAGAAAGCGATTTTCTTGTCCAGGAGATAGAATTTGGAATTCTCTTCCGAAATAATAACACTGCAATATTTTCATGAATATTTATAATAATTCAAAATTCGTATGCCTTGTAATTTTGTGCGAGAGCTTCCTTGCTCTCGAAGTGTTTACAAACTCGACTTATCACTTTTCTATAGCTCCTCTGTTCGGCGTTAAATGGTCAAACTCAAATACAATAAGCACCAACACAAATAAATACTTACCCTTTTATTACATATAATTCATTCCATTAATAAATTTAACATATTTGCAACCATTCATTCCCAGTCATAACATGCATAGTCATTTTTAAAATAATTCCTGTTCCTACCTAATTTATATTCTATGGTGAATTATATGGCACAAAACATGGTATTTATACAAGATTATGAGATTGTCTTTTCACTTCCCTTTTGGTTGTACCGATCTGCATTCTTGAACAATGGAAGATACTTAAATAAATATTTCATTATCAGTGGCGGCTCGTGGGTATTCGCACGTTCGCCTGTGCACACCCAAATAATTGCGGTGCAATGTTTCTTAAACATTTGTTAACATGAGGGGAATACAAGTCTTAGAGCGTTTGCGAAACAAATGGCTCCAACATTTTTTAATTAAACTTTGTTATTGTATAGTGTGAATGGTGTGTAAGAGAATGGTGTAGGTCTCATGTTCGTTGAAAAACTTGATTTTTTGAAAATTGAAAAGTTCAAAAAATTTTCGACGTCTTCCTACGACTACAATCATGAAGATAAACGTTTTTTTAACGAAATGTGTTCATGAAAAAGAGATCTAAAAATAAGGTTCAATTTTCAAAATTACATGTTCAATTTTTCAAAAACGAGAATATTTTTGCGAAATTTTCTGTCAAACAGGCAATTTTTATTTTCTTTAATGAATGTTTTCTTTAAAACGGCACGATTTTGTCATTAAATTACCTTAGAGAGTGTGTAAGACGCTTAAGAGAATTGAAAGAAATTAAGAATTAATGGGCGTTTTCCTAAATCTGCAATTGTGAAGCCACTTTTAAAAAAAAAATGAAATCTGTTTATCAAAAACATCTTCAAATAAGGTCATGTTGAATTTTTTGAAAATATGAGTATTTTTTGTGTAATTTGGCGACAAACATAATCGCTCACTCCGAATTTACTGTGCTTCGTGAACGTAATTCCAAGCAGTTGGGTTCTTCGAAAGTTAGAATTTGTAAACTTTTTCATACTTCTTTGTTTGTTCGACATCGGACCTTTTGTTATACATTTACACATTAATATTTTTAAAATTATTTAAAACCTATTTGAAGTATATGAAATAAAAATTGCTAGCATTTAGGCAATATCATATTGGAATGCAACAATGATTCATAATCTAATTGTTGGAAATTACGTCTTATTGTTGGAACATGATTTAGCTGAATGAAAAGAAGTTATAATTGTCAAATTTGTTTTTTTATAATATTTATTGATCCTTGTTCGACAAAAATTTGTCTTTCAAGGGTATAAAAAATTACAGGGGTATAAAAAATTACATTAACATCATACAGAATATGAGGAGAAACTAAATAGCAACCTCTAAACAAATTACTGATATGTAGACTTTTTTTTAAATTTTTGAGAGTCATAATGATCTTAAAAAGAAACTATGTTTATAAATAATACAGGATTCATGAAAATTTTTACAATAAATGATAGAAACTGTGAGAAGAGACAACTAAGGAGGATGTAAAAGATCTTTAGTATAACGTGATTTATTTCGCGGGAATGGATTAACTGTTTTTCCTAATTGAAAAGATGTATAAGCAGGAGAAGAAGAAAGAGAAGCATAAAATTTATCTGAGAGATGAAGGATACAGGGTTTTAGAGGAAGAATACCGAGTTCACGTAATATTTGATCGTTTCTTATGAACCAGGGTGCTTTCAATGCTTTCCTTAAATAATTATTTTGTATAACCTCTAATTTTTTAATATGAGTTTTTGCTGCATCACCCCAAATAGGGCATGCATAAGTTAACGAAGGGCGAATTATATATTTAAATATAGTTAATGCAGAATCTACAGAGAGGTGCGAATTTTTATTCAGAAGTGGATATAATTTTAAAAGCTTGAGATTAGTTTTATTTATTATAGATACAATATGTGTTTTCCATGTTAATTTAGTATCTAGTTGTAAACCGAGATATGTAATTGAAATATTAGAAGGAATCCAAGGAATTGCTTTATAATTAATAATAAGAGGATAAGTAGGAGAGATTCGTTTTAAAGAAAATAATTTTGCTTTTGATTATTTTTCTTTATTTGCCAATTGTTAAACCAAGTAACAAGAATATTTAAGTCATCTTGTAAATTATCGCGTCCTGTTATAATGTCTGAATGGGAAGTAAATAAAGATGTGCCATCTGCAAAGAATGCTATTTCTGAATTAAGTAAATGAGGGATGTCTGAAATGTAAATATTAAAAAGAATAGCAGATAGAGGAGAACCTTGAGGTACTCCAGCCTGAATATTGTATTCAGTAGAAAACATATTGTTAACTTGAACTCGAAATTTACGATCCAATAAAAAAACTTTATAAAATGTTTTGTAAATAAATAGGAAATCCAAATATTCTAAGCTTACAAAGTAAACCATCATGCCATACTTCATCGAACGCTTTTTCAACATCTAAAAATAACGCAAATGTTAATTGTTTCTGTTGAAAACTAGTCGCTATAAAATCTGTAATTCTCGACAATTGTTGTATTGTAGAATAATTAGATGTAAATCCAAATTGAAAATTTGGAAATAAATTAGTTTGATTAATAAATTTAATAACTCTCGTTAAAATTATTTTATTAAAAATTTTTGAAAATGTAGACAATAAACTAATTGGATGAAAATTTTCTGGTCTCCTATGATATTTTTGTGGTTTAGGAATAGGTAATATAATTGCTATTTTTCATGTTGAAGGATAGTAATTTATTCTAAGACAAGCATTGTATATTGCTGTTAATGAACTGATAGTGGAATTTGGAAAATGTTTGAACACTATATATTAGGAAGTCTGTCGAAACCTGGAGATTTATTATTTTTAAGTTTTGTGGTAATAAATTTAATTTCTGAAGAAGAAATAAATTTGATACGTTCGGGAACTGTATAAAATGGATCTTCTAGATTTTTTTATACATTTCGATGAAAGGAATAATTGATAATCGGATTATCGGTAAATGACCTACAAAATTGTTGTGCAAATAGTTCCGCCTTTTCAGAATCTGTAGTAGCAATTTTAATTGAATCTTTTAAAGTAGTAATATGATGTTTCTCTTTTGTCATAATTCTAATAGCAGACCAAAGTGATGAGGAATTCCGCTGAAGTTGGGATACATAATTATTGAATTTAGAATATCGATGTTTCTCTAATTTCTTTCACATAGTATGAGTTAATAAATTTAATGATTTCTTGATTATTAGATCACGAGTAAGTTGCCATTTACGACGATAATGTGTTTAACAGTTATTAAATTGAACATTTCTTTAGGTACAATATTAAAAGATAATTTTTTGGAAGGATGAGAATGAGTTGTTGATAATACTAATGCCTTTTTAACATTATTTATAATAATCAAAATTTCATTATCAATGTGAGAAGAAGTAAGTAAAGAGGAAGGATATTTTGTAAAGCATTGCATATAAGAATTAAAAATATTCCAATTAATATAACATATATTGTATATACTTACCTGCAGAATAATAAATATCTATCTATCTAATCCTTCCTTTAATGAGAGAATTATTATACTGATATGAAGTGGAAATTTTATGAAATGTTA
>BLKR01008185.1:0-22500 GCA_011170035.1 Teleogryllus occipitalis
CTCCTCACTCCTCTCCTCACTCCTCTCCTCACTCCTCTCCTCACTCTTCTCCTCACTCTTCTCCTCACTCTTCTCCTCACTCCTCTCCTCACTCCTCTCCTCACTCCTCTCCTCACTCGTCCCCTCACTCGTCCCCTCACTCGTCCCCTCACTCGTCACCTCACTCGTCCCCTCACTCGTCCCCTCACTCGTCCCCTCACTCGTCCCCTCACTCGTCCCCTCACTCGTCCCCTCACTCGTCCCCTCACTCGTCACTTCAATCGTCACCTCACCATTTTCATTCTCCTGTCAATCCCTCTCCCTATATCTTATGCTCTTTCACTCTCTGACGTGATGCTTTCTCCGTTACCCTTTTTTTACCTTTTCTTTGAACCATGTCAACCCTCGGTTTCACGTCCTGGCGGCTCCTGTGGCCGTCCCGAGAGTCGGTGGCGAGCAGCGATTCGGGCCGCGTCGGCCGAGTGAATTCCGCCGCCGGAGACGCTGCGGTTTCTGCAAGGAGGCCCCGGGGTGGGAGGACGACGACGGAAGTGATGGGGGAGCGGGAACTGGAGTGGTGAGGTCGGAGGCAGGGGCAGAGGCGGAGACAGATGGAGGAGTGTAAAGGGACGTGGAGTCGGAGACACAGAGGTTTAGAAGATTCAGGCGGAGGATAAATGGTGGAGGCGGATATACGCGGAGGTGGAGACAAGTGGAGGCGAAATCAGGCATAGTCAGGAAAGAGGCGGAAGTGGACAGGGAAGGGAGAGATAAGTAGGGCGAAGGAGGTATGGCCGGGGAAAGAGGGAGACAGATGGAGCCAAGTTGAGGCGGAGACGGAAGGAAATAGAGACAGGAAGCGGCGACAGGAGGAGGTGGGGACAGGAGGAGGCGGAGACTGGCAGAGGTAAACGCAGGCAGACTGGAGACAGACAGTACGGATAAAAGAAGAGCCGATGAACCGGCAGATGCCGAGACAAAGGTGCAGTCGAAGACATAGTTGGAATCGTAGTGGGAGTCAGAGAGCGTAGCGAGGTCAGAGGAGCGGTCAGTGATACAGGCGCTATATAATTGACAGAGGTGAGATAATGTAGTTTGAGCCTGGGGCGGGAATGGAGGCTGAGATAGCGAGGGAGCCTCAGAGAACAGAGGAAACAGAGCCAAAGGTGTGGACAGATGCGGTGATGGGATGGAAGCGAAAGAAAGGAGAAGGCAGAGGCGAAGACAAAAAAAGAGATAAGGTTAGGGTGAATTGAATTGAATAGATGCCTTATTTTACGTGGCGAGACACAGGGCACGAGGCCTGCTCTTTCGTCTGACCACGCCAATTTCGCCACCCTTCTTTCACCAACTAGGGGAGAAGGAAGGTATTACTTAGGCAACGAAACAAGCAATTTGAATTTAGCTCAGAGGCTTTATTTAAGCGTGAGGATCTTTCACAATCAGTAAACCTACTAACATGGTACAGCCAACTTTACTTCCTCTCCAAAGCAAGGTATACGAAGGATTTAAATCGTCCTTAAAAACCCACGACATCGATGGGGTTTGAACCTGCGAACTTGCGTACAACGGCCCGATACGCTAACTATCCGACGCCATCGTCCAACCGTTACGCCATCGATGGCTGCTAAAGGCATGGACAATGCCGAAGGGTGGGATTATGACTGGCTAAGACGGCCATGGGAGTGAGGTCGAGAGGAGCAACGCGCGTGGCGGAGATAGTTGGTGCTGAGACGGAGACTGTGGCAGCCGCGGGAGGAGGGAGGTGAAGGATCTCCGGGGCTGCCTCCGTCGTCGCCGCATGAAATATTCAGGCAGACAGAGGACCGCCATTAGAGCGATCTGGCCTCCGCCCCCGTCCCCGCCCCCGCCCCCGCCCCCGCCCCCGTCCCCGTCCCCGTGCCCGTCCGCACCCCTGCCCCCGTCCCTGTTTCGACCCGTCCCGTCCCGTCCCTACCCCCTCCCAGTCACAGCCCCATCCCCGCTCCTCCACCCCCCATCCCCGCCCCGCCTCCATCCCCGCCCCATCCCCTCCCCATCCCCGTCACATCCCCGCCACTTCCCCGCCACGACCCTGCACCACGTCCCCGCCACGTCCTCGCACGTCCTCGCCACGTCCCCGTCCCCGCCACGTCCCCGCCACATCCCCGCCAACAACCGCCATCCCGCTACAGCCCTGCCACAGCCCCGCCACAGCCCCGCCACAGCCCCGCCACAGCCCCGTCACAACCCCGCCACAGCCCCGCCCCGTCCCTGTTCTACCCGCCCCGCCCTCTCCCCCGCCCCTGCCGAGGGACCGGAGGCGACCGACCGCGCTAGTGGCTAAAGTGGCGCCCCCTCACGCGTCCACGCGGAAGGCGCGCGGGTGAAATGAAGTAAATACTGAGGGACGACTGCACCAGGAGAGGATGAGCTTTCTGTTTAATACGTCTTTTACTTTCTCGCCCTTAGACCTCACTCGCAATGCTAACTTAAACGTAAACGTAACATAGCCGCCGTACGTTTACGTCGGAATTCTACCGAACACCAATCAGAGAGCAGCGTGAACAATCGATTTTAGATTGTGATGAGGTGGTTTGTGGTAGTATCATTTTATTATTGTAAACAGTTTTTGCGAACAGTTTTGACGCGTGAAGTGAATTCAACATAAGAATTTGGTCAAGTTTTATTATTTAACTTGACATGGCGAATAAACTAATTATGTTCGACAAATTACTCGTGAATTTGGTACGAGAGAATCCTTGCTTATACGATGAAGGAAATGCGAGTACTACTACAATAGCTACTCCCATATATATAAAGACAAATCGATAGAAATGTCGAAGAAAAAGCTAGAAACTATGGTGGATAGATCTTTCCACCGTGCTAGAAACGAATCGATCAAGTTTCAGTACGTTGAATTCTGATTCGTTCAGGCTAAACTTACGTTCGTCATTGTGAATGCTTCTTGTTACGTGTAAATATTACTGCTAAGATTAAATCATTACGTTATTTGTAAGTTTGCATTGTGAATGAGTCCTTACGAAGGTACTTCGTAAGAAGAGAAAGTTATGTAATCTTGCGCCGAAAACGGCAAATTTTCGGCAGAAGAACTGTTAGTGGTAACGAGAAAATGGATAAACCCTGTTGCTACACACAGAAACCATTCTTCTAACACTTGGTGAAGATAGAATCCATGTATTGTGAATCCTTGATACCGAAAAATCGATTGACGGCGAAACCTCTCTACCCGTCCGTCCGTGGTCAACGCTAGCGCCTAAACCGATCAGCCAATTTTCTCCAAAATTGATATTCCCCAATCGATCTAAATGAACTCAAATTTTAGGAGTTTGATTTCAGGAGTTGATTTTTGAGGGTACTTTACGTGAAGTTTTAAAAAAAATTTCAAAATTTTCTCAAAAAATGACACCAAATTTTTTGATCAAAATTTGCCTTCGGAAAGCGCAAACAACGCTTAAGAGAATGGTGCAGGTCTCTTTTTCATTGAAATTCCAGAATTTTTGAAAATGGTAAAAGTGGAATTCTTTTGTGGGTCTTCCTACAACTATACGATTAAAGATAGAGATTCCCCCCTTTATATTAATCTTTGATCTCGATGAATAAGCTGATAAGTCATGAACATTTAATTTTACAGGAGAGCAAAAACAAATTGTAACAATGATATTCAGGGTTTAATGATATTCTGACAAAGTGATATTCAAATTATTTGTGTGTAGGTTTTGTTTGAATATTATCAATTCCTGATTTACAGCATTAGTTAAAAGTTTTTTTGCTCCCCTATAAAATTAAGTTTTTGGGACTTATCAGCTTATTCAGCGAGGTCAAAGATATGTTCCTAAGAGATGTATCTTTAAATAAGTTTAACGTTTCAATAATATGAGTAGTTTTTGTCTAATTTGGCGCGAAATATAGGGATTAAAAAATAACATTTTCTAAAAAAACGCCAATATTTTTCTTTAATTTTTTTCATGGATATAAGAAGGAATGCTTAAAAGAATGGCGCGGGTCTCATTTTCGAGGAACTCTCAGAATTTCCGAAAATTGCAAATTTAGAAATAATACGAGAAAGTATATGTTGTTGTAACACCAATAGTTCTCATTTTTCTTTTGGCTTCGTTTCGTTTATAAATGTTTTTGAGCATGAATGATAACGATTATTGGTCATAAGATAAGACAAAGAAATTTAGTTTTGTCGACATTTCAATTGCTAATTTCACATTCTTCTGGACTTCGAAGACACTAATAATAAAATTAAAGTGTCTGTCTGTTATTTCAAAATTACTGTCTCTCAACACGCTCAATGGTTATTCATATAAAATTAACCAAATCGTGTTTAACATTTTTATTTGTTTGTCCAGGCTGATCTTCAAAGAGCTTAAAATATATCCTACTGGACTACATAAGCAGAGAAATGTGTGTGTACAGAATGTCTCAGAATCCAAGGTTTAATCTTTTACTGCATGCAGAGGTATCGAAGATTATCACATTTTGTCAATGAACATGTTGTCGGATATTTAATATAAAGAAATTGAACTTATGACATTTGTCCCTAATTGTGAGGCAATTTCTTACACTGTCTTCAAGAGGTCGAGTGGTGACGCAGTCAAAGAAATTTCGTATAACTGGGGAACACTTCCCCAAGCGGGCTTGCGGAACAATCAGGGGCAAATGATATATTTCTAGCTTCGTTTCAGGAAAATTACGATCACGTGAGCATTAGCAAAATGGCATTATCTTCGACTCTTATAGAAGATATCTATTCTCAACCAACTGTGCAATAAACATAATGAACTAATGTATTACTTGGATCAGGGGAAGTTCTATCCAAATTTTGCTCAAATGTACCACTAATTTTCTAAAATGCTGTTTCATAAAACTTAAAGAATGAACTTAATTAAAAACTCGTAAAAATATTCATAAAGTAAATAAAGAGCTACAATACAATGGTAAGAAATAAATTTCAAATATAGCTCGAGGAACACCTTGGAATATTTTAAAATCTAAACAACAGTTGTTTCTAACAGTCAAATGAAAAAAATATTATTTTACGCTTCACGAAATGTATTGAATAATACACTTTTTTACATACTTTCCTTCGCACTTAATATCTGCATTCTAGCACTTTAAAAGTAGTTATAAATCCTGAAAAACCACTGCCGTTGAGGCCAGACACTTGTGCATCTCATGATTATTCTCCTCTGTCTCCCTTGGCATGTCCCTGTCATAGTCATACCATCTCAAAATTCCCCGCGTGAAGTGAATTTCCCGAAAACTTTTACGACTTCCGTCGTAAATTGGTGCAATGAAAAACATGTGTCGCCATAATTCTCCCTAAATCCACAATAAATTTTCGTTGGATTCATTAGATCACAACACAAAAAAATAATAACGCTGCTGTTTTCGGGATGCATATTGCCAGGGTGGCAGCTATTTTATCCCCGCACCTTGCTCGTGTGTCACACAGCAAGGGATGCAACGATTGACCTTTTAACGCGCAGCCTGGATTGGGTGCGGTAGAATCCCACTCGGGATAAGGGAATAAATGTCACCATGGTAGGATGTAATTAGCTCGGTGAGCCGACCGGAAGAGGTGGCTCAGAGCATCAAGTAATGCCTCTGATCGGGAGGTCCTAGGATCGAGTCCCGACGGTGGCAACATAGCTAGGTCTAATTCATTCGCTTTCTTGATGAGAATTCTAGATATCGGCTGCACTGATCTATAGTTTTCCGTGGTTTCTCCGATCAACACCAAGCGAATGTCAGAGCAGTACCCTAATAAATGGGCCAAGGACAGTGCATGATCTTTCCTTCGTCTTCCTTGTTTTATCCTCACCCCATACACACGATTACACTATCATGCACTACATTGTCAGACAAGCCGATAGCACGGTCGGAAGCTTGGACCTTGTCCTGTCTAGGGCGGTCCCCCACTGATGGCAGATACCTGGTTAAAGAAAACTACGCTCGCCGATGGTAGGTCGGCGCCGGATCTCGCCATTTAACGGGGAAAGATCACCACCACCTCTCTCTTGAGAGAAAAACATGCACTTCACTTTCGGAACTAATGGCCTTAGCATTGACGTGCCCGGAATGACTAACAACCAACGAATGCTGAGCATCTATGAAAATCATCCATCATCATACCGCCATTGATTGATTTGTGTTAAGGCCATTAGTCTCGTAAGAGTAGTGCGTGTTTCATCACGGGAGGTGGCAATGAATTTCACCCACTGAATGGTGAGATCCTGCATGGACGTACTCATCAATTTTCTGCGTTTTTTTCAAACCAGATATCTCCCACCTTCATTCAAGATTCAAGAAAGATCACGCGCGTTCCCTTGGCCGGTTGTTACGGTATTGCTCCGACGTTCACCTGGTGTTGATCGGTGAAACCACGGAAAACTACAGATCAGAGCAGCCGGTCTCTATTACTCTCTTCCAGACGGTGGCTGAGTTCGAGCACGCAATCTAATTAGTGTCAAAAATCCTGCAATCGTCGGAACTTGATCACCAGGAACTCCCGATCAGTAGCACTTCAGTGCATCAGTTGATGCCCTGAGCAACCTTAGTCGGCGACGGCCAAGGTAAATGTCGAAAAGCTAGAGAGGGAGAGAGAGAGAGAGAGAGAGAGAGAGAAAGAAAGAGAAAGTAAAAGAGAGAGAGAATGAGAGAGCAAGGGAGTATGAGAGAGAAAGAGAGCGACAGAGAGAAAGAGAGCGACAGAGAGAAAGAGAGCGATAGAGAGAAAGATAGCGACAGAGAGAAAGAGAGCGATAGAGAGAAAGATAGCGACAGAGAGAAAGAGAGCGATAGAGAAAAAGAGAGCGAGGGAGACAAAAAAGAGCGAGAGAGAGAAAGAGCGAGAAAGAGAAAGAGCGAGAGAGAGAAAGAGCGAGAGAGAGAAAGAGTGAGAGAGAGAAAGAGAGTGAGAGAGAGAAATCTAGAGGGAAAGAGCAAGAGAGAGAAAGAGAGCGACAGAGTGAGACTGAGAGAAAGACAGAGAGACAGCGAGACATCGAGAAAGAGATCGACACAGCGATAAAGAGAGCGATGCATCGAGAAAGAAAGCGAAAGACCGAGAAAGAGAGCGAAAGACCGAGAAAGAGAGCGAGAGACCGAGACAGAGAGCGAGAGACCGAGACCGAGAGCGAGAGACCGAGAAAGAGAGCGAGAGACCGAGAAAGAGAGCGAGAGACCGAGAAAGAGAGCGAGAGACTGAGAAAGACAGCGAGAGCACGAGAAAGCGAACGAGAGACGAGAAAGAGAGCGTAAGACAGAGAAAGAGTGTGATACCGAGAAAGAGAGCGAGATGCGAGAACGAGAGCGAGAGTCCGAGAAAAAGAGCGCGAAACCGAGAAAAGAGAGCGATAGACCAAAAAGAACGAGCGAGAGTCCAAAAAAGAGAGCGAGAGACCAAGAAAGAGAGCGAGCGAGAGACGCCTTGGAGAGCGCCGCGGAAGGCGAACAATCCGGCGCGAAGGAAGCCCCCCGGCGCAGATGCCGGCGCGTGCGTGTTATTGAGGTGACCAAAAAAGCGACGTAGTTAGCTCAGCGTGGCGGCCGAGCGTGGAAGAAATATCGCGGCAACACAAGAAAACACGGAAATGAAACAGTGTGAGGTTT
Source organism: Teleogryllus occipitalis (assembly GCA_011170035.1). NCBI lineage: Eukaryota > Metazoa > Arthropoda > Insecta > Orthoptera > Gryllidae > Teleogryllus > Teleogryllus occipitalis. The sequence goes on from BLKR01008185.1 coordinate 7,603, forward strand.
TCCGCTTCACAGTCAGAGAAAAGAGGTCGAAAACAATTGCAGTCTGGAATTCTCGGAGAAGTTAAGTGCTAAAATACTACTTGCTTTTGTTGAGACAATTTATTTTTAATTAAATATTTTGGTGGATTTTTACTACTCTTAGCTTACTTGCATTTTTTGCACCAGTTTTATTTTAACCTTGAAATGCAAGTTGTATAAGGACTTCTTGTTATGCAAAAATCTCTGAAAATATTTAATTAAAACACATAAAAATGAAAGAAGGTATCTTGCTTAGCGCATTTGATTTGCCGTCTCTAAGTACTTCAAGGATTTAAGAAATGTTTACATATTTTTTTAAATATACTTCTGAAAGCTCCTTAACATTTATTACGAAATTACAGTACTGACAAAAATGATAAATAAAATAACAGAGGAACCACAAAAAGATTTAGTATGCGACGCAAACGAAATATAATCGAAACTAAATGCTGATGTACCTTTAAAGAAGTGTCTAAAAATTAATTACACTGTTCTGCAGCGGAAACTGTTTGATAACGGCGTAAGTCTATGTTAGAAAAAAACATGACAGAATTCACAATTGAAGTACCTATAAAGACGTGTCTAAAAATTAAAACAAAATTTTATACGACGGAAGCTGTCTGTTAACGTCGTAAGCCTCAGAGAAAACCAAGGCACAATTCACATTAAAGGAAAGAAATTACATCTGATTTGAAACAGGAATTCTCCAGAGTTTGGCGCACTTATTCTTCAACACCGACTAAGATGGCTCAGTGAGAGTTTTTACGTTGTCTCCGCAGTATTTCTTACTGTAGAAATCTATGGTTCGGGCACTGGATGTGGCTAATTTTAGTCATCGGTTAAATATCTCCTTTATATTCAACCACTTCCTGGAGGAGAATTCCTACTTTCGGAGGTTCGGTGGTGTAATGATTAGCGTCCCAGACTGTTATATCCAAGTTCGCGTGTTCAAACACGACCGAAAGCGTGGATTTAAGGACAAAACAATTGCTCGTACCCCTTCCTCCGTAGTGGAAGTAAAGCAGGCTGTCCCATGTTATAGATTTGCTGCATGTTAAAGTTCCACAAGCCTAAATAAAGGCTTTGATCAAGATTGAAATGAATTGAATTGCACGTTCTACTACGCTGTTCGGTAATTGCACGCGGTTTCTCTCATTAAAACCAAGCAAATGCCATAGTAGTCATCAATACCAATCAAGAGCTTAGAGCTTGTCCCAGCTCAGGTGATGCCCCGCTGGGGAGATACCCGGACAGGAATCCCATCGCAAGATAACGATAAGTTTGGCGGCCAATGTCACTTTCCAGCTTAGGACGAAATTCCCTCGCCTCCCAAGACAAAATATGGACGACAATTAAGGTATCTGTCTACTTGAAAAATAAAAATTAATAATTTTGTGTCTATTTTGTTTTTCCTTGTACATTTGATCTCTTTATGCTTTTAGGGAATAAATAATTTTAAAAACTATTTTTTCTATAATGTTTATAAATTGTTCATATTTGGCCAAAATGCAAATTTTTACTTCAGACATCATAATTTTACAACAAATTGATATATTTCGATAATTTCTCTTTTAAAATAAGGACAATTAATGACAAATAAGGACAACAATTCTAATGAATAAAATAGATTGGTAAATGTACTGTGGAAACTTAAGAGTCAAAATTTGATAATTTGAGAAAAAATTGTTTATAAATTTAATCTGGAAATTTCAGTTCATATAACAAACTTGTAGTAACATATTAACAATTCTAGCTCATTCACCAGAGCAAATTATAGGTTACATGCTGCAAAAAGAATTGTATTATTATATTGTATATGTTCACGCACTAATAATGTTGTTCAATGTCTGATACGCCTGGCAGCTTGGTGGCGACTGTACAAATTATTTTATTATGTTACAAATACGTAAGTCAATCAAAGCGATCCTAGTGGCCGTGTTTTTAACCAGTGCCGCCAAGAGATGCATTGAGTATCGGCTACGCCGAACACAGTTCCGATGTACTTGTTAACGGAGAGGCATGGCGCCTTGTAATCCGCTGGTTTTTACAGTGTTTTTTCGCGGCTACAGTTTATTTGTGCTACCATTGAGTTCACTGTCATGTGGCACATCTAACGTGTGAGTGGTGCCCTTGTTTGTTATGTGTTACGCGGCTGGGATTCCGTGATCAACGGTTTCTACCATATGCTCTCTCCTATGCCACGTGCGCAGGCACACGGCTGTACTGCATTTCTTTTACTCTGTACTGCAGTTTCATTTAATATACTTTAATGGTTTGTGTGAATTGTGTAATTGTTTTTTATGTATTTGTGTTACAACATAAACTCAAAGGTTTGAACAACAAAGTGTTTGAACAGTTTCTAAAACACCATGCACCTTTCCATTCATAAGAGCTTAGAAATTAAAAACTGAGTATCTTAGGAGTGTATAGGGTTGTCTATTATTAGAGTCCACTGTTTCCCGACACCCTTACAGTATATTTTATGATTTATGATGGGTAACATGCATGAATGTGCAGGAAATTCAGAATTCGGAAAAATGCATTTGAAGTTCACTCAAAAGGGCTTGACAGTTGACACTAAATTATCTAATAAAATCTAACAAACGTTTTGAAGTATTAAAAAGAGAATAAAACACAGCATACAATCCAATAAAAATTGAAAAACACGCAAATTTTACGATTTTTATCATTTTAAGGTAGACGGCTACCTTAATCCATGACGCTCCCGCAAACACAAATTAATCAATCGATCGATTGGTCGTTTGGTCATCAGGCTTAGTACTTGATTGCCTTAACGTTCTCCTCAATAGATGCTGGTAAAGTTCCCGGCAAAACTACGTTTCAAAAATGCACGGTCAGCAGAGAGAAATGAATCGTCATCTTTAACACGAAGGCTATACTTGGGTTTTTCTAACGTGGCACCTGAGGGTAGTATCTCCAAGACGGAATATGGCACGACATTTGAGGTCTCTCTCGGTTCTGCAAAATGTCTCATGATCGCGACAGTATCAAGCAGTGCTGCAGATCAAGCGACTCTAACGGCCCGACCGATTACATCCTCCATATTACATCCTGGAGATAGTACCCTCAGATGCCTCGTTAGAAATACCCAAGTATAACTTTCGTGTGCCAGAAAAAGAGCCGGCGGAAATGCAAGGGGGCCGGAGGTTGGCGCGGTTGCACAAAGAACCTGCACATCGATTTCCCAGAAAGTTAAAGGTCGCCACTGCATCGCGTGTCCTCACGTTTTTCAGCAACGTCACTCGACAACTCTCTGCTCCTGACACATCTGGTCGGCAGGGGTGACGGCGACGATGGCGGCGGCGGCGAAGGCAGCGGCAGTGGCGAGGGGGGCGGCGGAGATTGAGGGGAAATGGAGCACTTCTTGTGCCTTGAGCATTTAACACTCGCCACCGCTTATACGGCTCGATTGATTGATTGATTTCTTCGTGTTTCCGGGCGCATCAAATGCTTTGGTCATTACTCCCGTTAGTGTAGTGCATGTTTTCCCCCAGGAGATAGCGGTGATCGCTTGCCCTGCTGGATGGCGAGATCCGGCGCCGACCTACCGTCGGCTAGTGGGCCCAACCAGGACTCTCCCACCAACCGGGCACCGGCCCAGCCGGGAACGGCTCTAAGCTGCCGACCGGTCTCCCGGAATATGTTGTAGTGTAGTGCATGTTAGTGTGTGTGTGTGTGTGTGTGTGTGTGTGTGTGTGTGTGTAAGGGGAGAGGATAGGACAAGGAAGAGGAAGGAAATATCGCGCGCGGTCCGTGGCCTGTTTGGTAGGGTACTGCTCCGGCATGAGCCTGGTGTTGATCGGAGAAACCACGGAAAACTACCGATCAGAGCAGCTCGCCGCTAGAATTCTCCTCCAGACAGCGACTGAATTCGACCTAGCTGAAAAGTGTCGAAAATCCTGCCGCTGTCAGGACTCGAACCTAGGACCTCCCGGTCAGAGGCGCTGCAGTGACATCACTGAGCTACCACTCCCGGTTATAGGGCTCGATCTCTCGATGGAATTTATAGTGGACACTTACGAGGACTGTTTCTTAAGTGACCGATTCTTACTGACAAATACCAAACTGTTATCAAATGTTTTCGTTACTTACAAACAGTTATCAAATAACTGGGCAATGAGTAAGTAGATGTAGAGATAGATAAAAACTGTTTTCTACAATAGGAATGAATGCCCTCTGGCAGAAAACAATTTACTTCTCGTAGCTAAACCGGTTACAAAATTAATAGAATAGAATTAGACCAGGCATGTGAAGGTCGCGGGCAAGGTAACAAGCTTACTAGCTCGCGGGCACTGCGTCCAGAGAAATTGGCGCGAGATTTAAAAGTAAGCGTTGTACAAATTCCTCCAGAGTGGCCACGAAGGTGGCCCACGACAATCTTTGGGAGAAGTTACTTGATATTTATCTTCATGAATTTAGATATATTAATTCCTATTTATTCTTTAAAGCAAATAAATGATCCATTAAAATGAAATAAAAAATCAGTCTGATTACAAATTCTCAATTGAGAGTAAAATTTTTAAAATATGAATTGCAATATTGATTTGGTAATCTTGTTTACTTACGAGTTAAATAAAAGCATCAACTTTCTACGTTTGGGTTAGAAGGTTTAACAGACAAATTTATTGGACAGACAAGGTTTATTTTTTTCTGTTAAAAGCGCTGTCCGTCCGTAAGCAAGAATTGTTAACTTATAGAAACTTGTTAATTTAATTTACATTCTTGTTAAATACAATAAATACCTGAATGATCTAATAACACAATATACAACGAAAACAAGGAAAGAATTCACCATTAAAACATATTACTGTCACTTTATACTTGGGTTTAAGTAACCTGGCCGATGACAGCTGATCGTCCAATCGGAAGCTTAAACGTCACCACAGTGATGATGTTTTAGCTTTCGATTGGACGATACCGTAACAGCTGATGAAGTGTAATCGGCCATGTTAAAAAAACGAGTATAGCAAAGATGTTTTATAAGGGAGAATTTAGTAAGAAAATAAATATCAAATAGTAATACGCAGTGAAGAATATACACATTATACAATTTTTCGTTACTTAAAAGACAAAATCTTGCCAACATATTTTCGTAAAAAGCCGCTATTTACCGCCTGGCGTCGTTCCTGCTTGAGCATGTACACCCCTTTCTGGATTTTATGTGGAAATGAGTGCGGGGTCAGGGGAAGTTGTCCGTGCCCGAACGAGCGCCGGGTTCTACAGGCGGGCAAGTGGCCCGTGCGGGCGCGGTTTGGCGTGCCTGAATTTAAAGGAATATAGGTAATTGTTGGCTGCGCAAAGACTCACGCCACCACCCTTCGATGTCTGTTCTTCAGCGGCGAACGGTTGACTTTTCAGGCGAGGTTGTTGTTACGTCCATGTATCTCCTGCTTGGATTGATTGATTCATTGATTTTTTCGTGTTTCCGGGCGCGTCAATTGCTTCGGTCATTAGTCCCGTGAGTGTAGTGCATGTTTTTCTTCTCGGGAGATGGCAGTGATCTTCCCCCACTGGATGGCGAGATCCGGCGCCGACCTACGGTCGGCTAGTGGGGTTTCCCCCTAACCAGGACTCTCCCACCAGCGGGGTACCGCCCCAGCCGGGACAAGCTCTAAGCTCCCGACCGGTCTCCCGGAATATGTGGTAGTGTAGTGCATGTTAGTGTAAGTGTAAGAGGAGAGGATAGGACAAGGAAGGACAGATCGCGCGCGGTCCTTGACCCGTTTGGTAGGGTACTGCTCCGGCATTCGCCTGGTGTTGATCGGAGAAACCACGGAAAACTACCGATCAGAGCAGCCGGCCGCTAGAATTCTCCTCCAGGCAGCGACTGAATCCTGCTTGGAAATCATGCACGTCCACGTCTTCATTCGTCTGATGAACTCCTCCATTCGTTCAGTAGTAATGGAATAAAATTCAATATTCTCTCATTATGAGTAATGAGAGAATAAAGAACTAGTAAGAATAAGACGAACTAAGAAATAAAAGCTGTAAAGAAACACAACTTATGTTCCTAATAATAAATAGTGCAAGTTCAATACGTGGTATAACAAATAACACATCGTCTAATTAATAACACATTATTGAAACACAAAATATATTCATCTCCACTCACGGTTTGTTTTTCTTTAATTATTGTTGAGATTATTGTAATTGTAAAATCATATTTTTGCAAAATCGTACGAGTATATTTCAGGAGTTTTAGTTCCCTCTTTTCCAAACTTCAGGTTAACATTTCTTCGACGGTCCAATTGTGCGCCATTTTTACTTTTGATAGAACTCTTTTCATAGATCTCCCTGGGCAAAATGGTCGAAAACTTCAATATTCTACACCGAATGCTCTTAAAGGTTCATAAATTCGGAGACTGGCTGTGCTGTTGCATGATATTTACGTTGACTGCAACCTGTGCGGTGTCCTCTATCCGCTTATTATTAGATCGGTAGGTAGTGGCAGAATTTCGAAGCTCTGAGCGACAGTATAGAAACGCTAGGGCGAGCGATTACTATTCGTTTTGTACGAGTATGTAAACGTAAATTCGAATTCTTATATACTCTTGTGAATGTATTTAAATTTACCGACCATTGTACATATATATATATATATATATATATATATATATATATATATATATATATATATAAACCCACACATGCCTGCACCAATTCACCGATAGTCATATACAAGCAACTAGACATAAACATTTTACCTAACATCACAATATAATAATATACATAACTATATTCAATGCATGCAGTAAAACTACATGGTGAGTAAATCAATAACATTTACTGACATTTAATATCAACGCTTTTCATACTAGCCTAGGGAAAACATATTGGAATAGCAATACCAAAGGAGGGGAGAAACAGTGCCAGAAAAAACCATTTCTACTTCACTTCAATACCGAAGGAGGGGAGAAATAGTGCCAGAAAAACACCATTTCTACTTCACTTCACTTTACTTCACTACACAATACTACATTACTCTACATAACACTACACTACTCTACATTCCACTTAACGTAACAGCACTTAACCAACATTTACAAAATTACCACTAATCCGTGTAGGGAAATGCAATAAAGGAACCCCACAATAAATGTTACAAACGACTAGGGTACTTAGAGGTGACAAAACTCATTCTTGTAAAGTAATATCAAATGAAATATTTCATCAAACGGAGTAACACATGTGTTACTTTCCCAACATTGTTAGAAAACATCTTATGCACATGTCAGGTCCCCTTCTGACTGAAAAAAAATTCCGTCCCGTCCGTCCCGCTTTTTCTGAACGTAAATTACGAAATGCATACAATATGGGAGGGAAATTATCAGCATGCAAAATGCTTTCATTTCACTGAGATTAATGGTTTGTTAATCAAAACATCCGACTTTTTATTGTATTTATTAACTCATTGTTTTTAATTATTCATTCATTCGAATGGATTTTCATTTCAGCAGTCAACGTGTTAGATGTCTGCTCGATCGAGTTCATAATTCCAAATTAACGTAAATAAAAAATAATATCGGAACGAAATGCACGCAGGAAGTAACCGGAACGGGAATGGGCAGTTAGCAAAGTTGATAACAACAACACAAATCTAATCATGAAATCTTCAAAATACAATTACTAGATTTACTTTAATTCATTTTATCAGGAACCTTCTGAAGAAAATGTCAAGAGTATAATGCTCAAAACACATGTTTCATTTGGTTACTACCTTTTGTAGCAAGACAACTACGTGAGAGCAATCATTCAAAGTTGTATAATGTCTGATGTTTAATTTCACGTTATCTCATTTCCACGAAATTCATTTAATTATTCCGGCCATACGATCTGTGGAATTTAAAAGTTTGATGAAATCGGAGCCAGTTAAAGCAGAAACTGCAAATACGCGACGACGTGTTGGTAATATACTGTAAATCAATATTAACAATTCGATGAGATCAAATGGTGTTTGTTAGGTCTCTGGCAGTAAACAAATTTGGCTGTAAACGCTAGGCAGAACAGAGCAGACCAAATGACAGTTGAAAATATGGATTTATCTTCCACTTGTACGAATATCCCTGCTTCGAAGTGACTACCTCAGTATTGTCGTTCTTCTCTCTTTCTTCTCAGCTTAGAATGGCATATATAGAACCTTATAGAATCTTTATTAATACTGTCGAGTCCAGTTACAGTGAACTTCTGGGAACTAACATTTTTAGTTCACTATATCCGATAATCTCAAAATTAAACAGAACTCTATAACGATTGATTTTAACAATATAGTGATATAGCATAATACATTAACAGCACGAACTTTAAAGTTTCAAAATCATTATTTGTTCTTCAAAAATTAATTATTTTCAATTGTTCGCTTCGTACATTTTCATTATTAATTTCTCAATATCTTTCTCCAGAGTTCGTGCTCTCTCCATGATTGAGTCTCCCTTGCACTCTGTGTCCGAGTAGCGTAATGCAGTCTCGGCACCCTTGAACCTTTGCACCTTTTGGAACACCGTCCCACAAGTCCGAATGCCCTTTTACTCGCCTAATAGCATACGAGATGCTTCCGGTAGTAGAATGGCGCAAGCGGCTAATGAAACTGATCGCTTTTCCGGGTGGCGCCAAGCTGTGCCAGTCGCATGCTTCCTGACGCCTACGTAGAGCTCAACGCGCTTTATCCCGCGGACTATCAAGTAACATCAAGATTGAAACTGTAGCAAGAGATTGTACGTCGCCGCCGCCAATTGTAGCCCACGAAGGACACAGCCTTTGTTTCCGCAGTGAAACTGAGTGGCATAAGCTCATCAGTGAGGTGCTCATTACGGATCCAGCAACTTGACCTCTTCTTCGATAATGACCTTTGGCCGACAATACTTTTTCAAGCTGCCTACTGTTGGAATTTGTGGCAGTGAGGTGATATATTCATTTCCATTTTCTATGCTAACTATAGCCGAGGTTAAGGATCACAGTACTCGCATCTTTTTATATTTAATTGTAATGTACGCGAATCAGGACCAGTGACTTAAGTTCACTATAACCGAGGGTTCACTATGACCGGAGTCGACTGTATTTAGTTGTGGGTATAGAAGCCCTTTATATATATATATATATATATATATATATATATATATATATATATATATATGGGTTTACAATGGGCTCCAACATCTTTTCTTTGGAACTTTTATTATCTGAACCTTTAGTGCCGACCTGGATGGCCGAGATAACTAGAGCCTGTGCCGACTCAGCACCTCGGTCTGAAAGGTCGAGGGTTCGAGTCCCGCCGAGGGAATGTGTTGTCACGGAAGGCCTTGCGAGCCTGCTGACCACTGACAGAGGAGCCTGCATGTTGATTGATTGATTTTTCGTGTTTCCGGGCGCGTCAACTGCTTCAGTCATTAGTCCCGTTAGTGTAGTGCATGTTTTTTCTCGGGAGATGGCGGTGATCTTCCCCCGCTGGATGGCGAGATCCGGCGCCAACCTACCGTCGGCTTGTGGGGTTTCCCCCTAACCAGGGCTCTCCCTCCAGCGGGGCACCACACCAGCCGGGACAAGCTCCAAACTCCCGACTGGTCTCCCGGAATACGTGATAGTGTAGAGTATGTTAGTGTAAGTGTGTGTGTGTGTAAGGGGAGAGGATAGGACAACGAAGAGGAAGGACAGATCGCGCGCGGCCCGTAGCCCGTTTGTTAGGGTACTCCTCCGGCATTCGGCTGGTGTTGATCGGAGAAACCACAGAAAACTACCGATCGGAGCAGCCGGCCGCTAGAATTCTCCTCCAGACAGCGACTGAAGAGCCTGCATATGTGTCTAGTGTAGAGGTTAATATATGTCCCCATGAGGGACACAGAGGGTACCCGGCATAAATAGAGGAAAAACCGACATCCCCTGAAGCTGGAAAAAGAACCAAGTGTAATACTAATTCTACACTTTATCAATATTATGTTCCAGTACTAGTTCTGTTTTACCAATATTCGGTTTGCTGCATCTTCATTAAATATTAGTGCAATTTAAAAAGTATGTTAAGTTAAAGAAGTATAAGATTATTTAATGTATTTTCTTTAGCTTTGAAAGTTTTTCATGTTTAACTTATATTACAAAGTTTGCCAATGTTTAAGTAGTAAAAATATTTTATTTTTCCCTCTTTTCTGGGAGGCGAAATGTCCTTGACGTACGTGTAGCAGTGTGACAGCAGAGTTCCATCGAGTTATAGTCAAACATTCCTTTAGAATGTGCGTAATTTTACGAGGGAATTTGTTTTAACATTTTATTTTGTGTTAAAGTACTTTTAATAACAATAGCAGAGTCAACTTCATGTTGAATATCATATTTGCAAAACGTAGTACAATAGGTGTGTATCATACACACATGCGAATTTGTGACAGCAAGTGGCTTGAATTATGATGCACTAGCAAAATATTCGGTGTTGCCCGGGCTTTCTTCATATTCAACCCTTGCGAATAAGGAAAAGATCAATTTAATGTAAACCATGGTGTTTAAGATTATTATTTTTGACCTAATTGGTTCAAATTTTAATAAAATACTATAATTATCTTATTTTATTTTACAACACATTGCTATTAGGTGATTTTTTAATCTTATGCACCGCTACTGATCTCTAGCGAATAAATTAGGTACCAGTTTTGCTGCACCACTTCTGGCCTCTGGCGTAATATATTAGGAACCACGTGCTCTAAGCGAGAGGCGAAGAAAGATGGCGGTGCATCTACCAACATATTATTTAAATGATTTATTTTCCGCATTTGGGTTGTGTTAATCTTTCCAAACTTTGCTAGAACACTGCGACAGTCCTGAAGTATAGATGAATAGGATCCAGACCTTTTAAATGCTCGTACTAATGTTGGAAGATGATGCTAAGAATTAAGAAACTAGGTAGAATTTTACCTGACCTCAAATTAGTACAAATATCGTATGGAAAAGAAATTATAAAGGAGGAATAACTAAGGAATTTAATGACAAAGATAACAGTGTATCAGATGAATCTTTAGAATTAAAGAAGGAATTTTCTTTTAAAGCAAAACTGCTACCGATATATTTCTCTTGCGGAACAGGATTAGTACTTAAAGGTAAGTACAAGATCTTACAATTTCTCTGGTAAAAATAGTTTATTTCATTTGTAATCATACCTTCGGCAATTTAAGTACATATTTCTAGTTAACATTTTTATTTTAATCTTACGACGATTGCAGTCCTACTTTTCAAGATCCCTCTGTTGAGATTTTGAATATCCTATGCTTAAGAACACCGAACCGTCACTGATAGCAATAGTCAAATTGTCAAATGGCGGTGTAAGCATGAATTTTTGAAGCAACTACGCATTTCTTCGATTGAAAACTCAATTGTTTGCTTCATCACCATTTATAAACTTAGTTTTCTTCATCTCATCTACTTCATTTTTTCTTTCTGAGAATTTTTCCAGCATCAGGGAATGTCCATTTGGACTATTCGCGCCGGGTACCCTCTATGTCCTTCTATTAACCTTTTGCACTAGGCACACTTGCGGGTTTCTCGATCGGCATACTCCCAAGGCCTTCCGCGACCACACACACATTCTGAAAGAAAAGGGACAAACAATCATGCCCTCGGTGGCACTCGAACCCGCGACCCTTCCGACCGAGGCGCTGAGTTGGTTCACGCTCTAGTCTCCTCTGCCATCAAATTGGGTAAATAAATTGAACCCAGATAATTACCAAATATTATTTATTTCAAAATTTAAAGCATTCTTCAATAAAAATCATATAACAGCTACTTGTGTTTAGTCGGCACACGCTCTAACCACCTTGGCCATCCAGGTCGACAATCTCTTCCCTTTCGTACTATTCCATTTCACCGGAAGCGGTTGCTCAGTGCGTCAGTTGATGTCACTGCAGCGCCTCTTACCGCGAGGTCCTAGGATCGAGTCCTGGCAGCTGCAGGATTTTTGAAACTAGCTTTTCAGCTAGGTTGAAATCGGTCGCTGTTGGGAGGAGAACTCTAGTAGCCGGGTGTTCGCTAGTTTTCCGTGGTTTCTCCGATCAACACCAGGCAAATGCTGGAGCAGTACCCTAACAAACGGGCCACGGACCGCGCGCCCGATCATTCCTTGTCCTATCCTCTCCCCTTACACACACACATTCACACTAACGTGCACTACACTACCACATATTTCGGGAGACCGGTCGGGAGCTTAGAGCTTGTCCCGGCTGGGGCGGTACCCCGCTAGTGGGACAGTCCTGGTCAGGAGGATACCCCGCTAGCCGACGGTAGGTCGACGTCAGATCTCGTCATCCGGCTGAGGAAGGTCACCACATCCCGGGGCGAAAACATGAACTACACTTACGGGACTAATGATCTACGCTGTTGACATGCCTGGAATCACTAACAAACCAACTATTTCATATCATCCTTTTACCTACCTATACTTCTTCACATCTTTATTCTCTCCTCCTCCTTAAACCTCGATTCCCTTTTACACTGCTTCGCCTCCCACACGACCCGTGAACTTTTCCTCCCCCCTCCCCATGCAACTTCCGGAGAGTCCATTTCTTCCAATATTTATCCAGCGCGTCGGCGCTGACTACGCCGTGCTATGACCGCCCAATCCAATTCCGCGAGGGGGCGGGGCAGATATTGGGGCGCCACCATCGGAGGCACGTCCGCGCGCGGCGGAGCCGACAATGGGAGGCGGCATTGAAAGCGGTTTCTTTAACGAAGGACGTGCCCCCGGCGAAAGAGCAAGGCGCGCCCGGATGCCCGAGAAATTGGAATAGTTTGCGCGTACTACGCGCGGAATATCGTCTTTTCCCTCGATCTGTGGCTCCGGCGAATCCCTGACGAACCTTCGAAGGATTTCTTGATGGATGGTGCATCATCAGCAAGATATGGTTTTTAACTCGTGGGCGTTTGGGTTTTTTGATGAATTGAGTTCTTTTAGTTCTAGTCATTGGTTCAGAAGGTAGTGCATTTTCAAACGTATGTAGATGTTACATGCTTTCTTTGTTACCAACCACCACGTACCTCATATCACCGATTCATTTGTTCATTCATTTGTTTGTTCAATTATTCATTCATTTGTTTGCTCAATAATTATTTTATTCATTTGCTCAATCATTCATTCATATTTTCGTTCGTCCAAACATTTATTCATAAGCTCAATTAAGCAATTGTTCAAACATGTATTCATTCATTCATTCATTCATTCATTCATTCATTCTGTCGTTTCTTTGTTATTCATTTACTCATCCACTCGTTTCATTCGTATACTCAATAACTCATGAATGAATGACAAAGTAAATGTGTGGATTAATGATGAATAATTGTAGCGGTTACTTTAACGAAGGTGGTGCTGGAAAGAAGGAATAAAGTAAATCCACTTGTTAAAGTAATTGGAATAGTTTGGGGTACTACGTGCGGAATATAGTCTTTCCCCCGATCCATGGCTCCGGCGGACCACTGACGAACCTTGGAAGGATTTCTTGATGGATAGTGCGGCGTCAGCGGGATATGGTTTTTAACTCGTAGGTGATTCGAAAAATCGAGTTCACCAATAGGATTTTTTAGTACATTTTTAGGCTGTTTCAGAAGATAGTGCATTTGCAAGTGTACATAGACGTTACATTGGCTTCTTTGTCACCAGCGAGTGCGAACCTCATACCCACTCACTTGTTTATTCATTAGTATAATCATTTATTCATTCATTCATTTGCTTAATAATTATTTCACTCTTTTGCTCAATCATTCATTCAGTCATCCGTTCGTTCGTTGAAACATTTGTTAATTAACTCAGTCACACAATCGATGAAACATGCAGTCATTGGCTCATTTATTCTGTCGCTCGTTCGTTCATTCATTTGTTGATCCACTCGTTCTTTCGTGTATTGGATGGTTCATGAATGAATGAGAAACTAAATGTGTGGATTGATATACGATTAATGATGAATAATTGAATGGGTTTCTTCAACGGAGGTGGTACTGAAGAGAAGAAACAAGGCGAATCCAGATGCCGAAGTAATTGGAATAGTTTGCGGGTCTTTGCGCGGAGTATCTTCGATTCTCCAATGCTGTAGCTCCGGCGGACCACCGACCATCGTGCAAAGGATTTTTTGATGGAGAGTCGCCGCAGAAACTAGTTTTAATTTTTGCTTGTTTCGAATGAGTTTTTGTGGTTGTTTTCTATTTTCTCGACGCGAATACACTTTGTAAGAAGGCAAATTATTGGCAGAAAAACTTTTATTGTCCTGGTAAATAAAGAGTGAATAAATCCTGTTGGTTAATATAAAAAAAACACACGTGATGTAACCAGTATCCATGTTTTGTGAGCCGTTTATACCGAAAAATCGAGGCAAACGTGTGACTATCCGTCTGTCGGTGGTCTGTGATCCCATTTTCGTTAAGCTGTGTGAATATTCGAAAATTGCAAATTTAGAAATAATGCGAGAAAGTTAGTGCTGTTTCTGCGCCGTTATTTTGTTTTTTCTCCAGATGGTGCAATTGCAGGTTAATATGAACTATTATGGGCGATATTTCCGATCAGCAGAGTCTCGAGGCCTAAGGGGGCCTAAGGCTCGAGTGGCCACAGAGTCACCTCCTAGAAGCCAAAAATATAATTTCAAAATATAACTTTTACTCATTTTATAAACTAACAAAAGCAATTGAATATATCAATTGTTTACAATATAAATGTTAACTATAAAAAACAAAGAAAATACATTTTATGTTCCAGATGATAACAAAATTTACAAGCAACATCAGGTCGGGTGGACACTCCATCTATAGCTCCATCCACATAAATGTCGTGGGTGTGCCTCTATCCATCAACATATATGTACTTCAGACATCCCATTCATTCATTGACGTTTATTATTCCGTTTTTAG
>BLKR01008186.1:0-24384 GCA_011170035.1 Teleogryllus occipitalis
AACGTAATTATAGTTCCAACGTTATTACATGAACTGCAAATGATTGGAGTTGAATATTTTGTCTATTGTATCACAGAATTAACAGTTCCACATCTGGCAAGACATTGGTGATGTGAAGTGACGAATTTTGAAGTGGTGAATTTAACGTAACTTTTTCTATGCGCTCTTTTCATTTAATTTCAGAGGCGTGGGGGTGGGGGTGAGAGAGTGGGGGAAGAGTGGCGGGCGGGTGGGCGCTCGCGAGCTCGCGCGTTCGTACGATTTATCGCGCGCGTCGCCCCAGGGGGGCGGGGGCGGGGGCGGGGGCGGGGCACAGGTGCGGGCGACAGCCGCCTGCGCCGCGCGCGGCCAAAGGGCCGCCGGCGCAAAAAAGAGCCCGCGGAGGCGTCAGCGAAAGCCCCGCCCCCTTCCCACTCCCCCTCGCGCTTGCTGCAGCGGCGCAGCACATCAGCGGATGCCTCTGACTGGGAGGCACTGGGCTTCCAGTCGTGACGGCGGCAGGTTTTTCGACACTTGCTTGTCAGCTAGGTCGAATTCAGTCGATGTCTAGAGAATTCTAGCGGCCGGCTGCTCTGTTCGGTAGTTTTCCGTGGTTTCTCCTATCAACACCAGGCGAATGCCGGAGCAGTTCTCTACCAAATGGGGCACGGACTGCGCGCTATCTTTCCTTCCTCTTCCTTGTCCTATCCTCATCCCTTACATACACACACCTACACTACTACACATGTCGGGAAATCATCCGGAAGATTAGAGGTTGTCCAAGCGGGGGTGGAGCCTCGCCGGCGGAGATACCTGGTTGGGGAAAATCTCCGCAAGCTGACGTAGGTCAGTGCCGGATCTTGCCAGCAAACAGGAGATCACCGTCACCTCCCGCGATGAATGCGTCCTCTACACTTTATTTATTTATTTATTTATTTATTTATTTATTTATTTTACGTCAAAAAACAGTTAAAAACTGCGTATGACGTGCTATGGGGAAAAGTGAATTGTGTGCACATTTTAAAAATTCTGTGATCCCTACACTAAGTCATATACTTTCGGGGGTAATGACTATAGCAGTTGATGCGGCGAGAACCACCAGTCAATCAATCCTCTCCGCGGGCTCTTTGTCTCCCGAGCTCCCCCGCTGGGCACTGCGTTCCGTCGCCAATGGTGGGCATGGGGGAATTGGGGGGTGTACACGTGCAGTGGTTCCCAAAGTTGCCCTGTTTTTAAAAAAAAAGTATTTAATTTAAAAAGTACCATTCATATACCTCATGTCATCGAAAGCAGAATTCACAATATGAATATATTCGTACACATTTTATCATAACTAACAATTAAGAATAGTTATTTATTCGCTAAAGTCGTTGTAATGTCGAGAGGCGACAAAATGCTCGAGAACCTTTGGTCCAGGAGCTTTTTATAGCTCGAGATCATTACCACCGGATAACGTCCGTGAAACACACATACTTTTATTTTTACCTAATTTTATGGATTCGAATTTTTTTAGTTAACTTGACTCGGTTTGTCATTTCATATTTACTCTCATAATACCTTCCAAAACAGAACATGTATCATCATTCACTGTTTTCATATTTTCCTCGTAACCGCTATCCTCTCGATCCAGGTAAGTTATGCAGTGGATATGGAGCTCTGTATCGAAGGCAATAGCGGGCTATAACGTACCAGTAAAAAATAAATACTATTTCAAAACTGTTTATGAGGGATAATCTGAAATTCCCCCTCTCCGTACCCTCTCCTACACATTCCTCTCGCACACACAATTCATCGCACGACAGGTGTATTTCCTTCGCTTCTATTCAAATCATAATGTCGTACCACGTTCCCCATATTGCAGCGTTTTGTTCTTCACTGGACAATTGTTTAACTTAAACTTAAACTTTTTGTGTTACTTAAGGTTGCTTTTCAACTACTAAGGCCATATAGTGACCACTGCAAGTAGCATTAGGGATAACTGTAACGGTGTTCTGAAACACAGAAACATCCACGCACCAGGCGGGATTCGGACCCGCGACCCTTCAGGTATAAGGCAGCTACGGTTCTTCAGCCTTAGCGACCTCGGCTCTCATAGCCGGCGAATTTTAACTTTATTTTTAACTATTGTTGAGTTTATTTTCTTCGAGTGCTACGAAAACTGGTGAATAGCATAACTTGTAAGATTTTTCTAAGGTAATTTACCATCTGATAATCATTTTAAAATGTTAAACATCTTCATTATACACTATTAGTTCCTTAGTTAAATGGCAAGTATTATCTTATTTTTATTCTTATAACAGTGGATTCGGCAATGCTTTGCTATTGCAATATACTTTACACACTACTGATCACTTGATTGTTAATCACGTTTTACACTACGCTCTGCAAAAATTTTAATTACTGAAAAACATTCTGGCGAGTATGGGTTTGTTCTGTGTCCTGATTTGGACATGATTGAAAAGTATCCTATTGCTAAAACGTTCTCCCCCAACTTTGGGCATGCAGTCGCTATGCCACTGTCTTGGAAAAAATTGATTTGCTTGTCGGAGATAACGTTCAAGTAATAATTCCTGTCGATATTTCACAATCGCACCTTAATACTTGAGCGTGAGGCAGGTTGCGTTGCGCTTCTGTTAAGGGGCGTCGTAAACTCGTACATCATAATCAACAACGCCCCCATTTTGTGTGCATGTGCTACAGACCAGTTATACTATGACGTTAACCTTCGCGCAAATGCAATCAATAAGTTGGCAAATGTTTATCGTAATCGGATAAACGGTACGGCTGCGCATAAAATACGAACAAACATTGATTTTATATATTATATTTTAGAAAGCTTGTGATGTTCAGTGGTACGTGAACCGTACTCGAGTTTTACTGCTTGACACAGATTATTGCGGAAAAATACATTTTCCTTTCACTTTCCAGAAATTTCTTACTCGTCCCTCAGTAGTCTCGGATATCGCATTGTGATCTTTTGATGATCCCTCCTGTTCGTTCCGTTTCTAAGAAGGCAATCCTTTTATTACTCCAGGTATGGTTCTATTATTATCCGACCTCTACAGAAATATTCATAAAGATCCTGTCTTTTCACGTCAGTGCAACTTTATACCATATTGCATGAATTTTCATTTTTCATCTCTCGACTCCGAGACAATTTGAGAATTTCATTTATCCTTTTTAAACGAATTTATCTGGTCTTCCTCAAATTCATTCCTTTTAAATTAACTTCCCATACTCATGGTTTTCCAACTTGACAGAATCAGTAACGTCATTTGTCTTTTTAAATGCACGTACTATTTTCAAACAAACTGAATCAAATTATTGGAATCATTAACACTCACAAATAAATTTAAATCAACGGATCAATCAATGGATTGGTATCAATCAATCAGAAAGTAGAAATCACTGGATCGATCAATGGATTGGTATATGCCGTGCGCCAAACACTCGGTGCTCGCCCATCTCGCACTGTGTTGGTCTTTTGGCCTTCTCACAGGAAGTGACCATTCGCCGAGCAATGTGGCTGCTCGGGATTGGGCGAGCAGTCGTTCATCCCTCGCCGAATACCAAATGTTTGGAGCCCCTTCAGAGTATGATGCACAGCCAGAATAAACTGGACTTGTAGAACGAACAAGGTCACTGGTGGTTGATCACTTCAGCACACCGTTCAGCATGCGGATGTTGCTTTATGAATGATGCTAATGTCGCTTTAACATCCATGAATAATCCCATCTCTTTTTGCAGAATTGCCAAACGAGAGATTGAAATACAGACTCACTTGCTCACTCACTGTATCATGTCTTGTGCTCATGTAACAAAGTTTTGTTGTATTGTGATGCACATCGCGACACCCCTAGAAACCATTGCGGCATATGTAGAAGAGGGAAGAGGCGTTCTCTCTGTGGAAATCCACGGCCTCTGCAAACCACTGCTCTGATGCTCATTTCCGGGTTTTCCACTCCTCTGCCTGCCATTTATGCACGTCTCTTAGCGCCCACTGTTTTGAACCGGTTCATTTGATGTTTGGTTGTCTCGAAGACTGTTTATCCTCTCTTGCTCCTGTGTTCGTATCGTGCACTTCCTTTTCCATTCAGTGATCACGTACATCTCTCTTGTTTACTTGTCGCGGTTGGGTTGCAGACAGTATAGCTCAAGGACGCCTGGTTTCAAAGCACGAAACAGTCTTGGTTAGTTTTCAAGCAAAATACTTCAACATACGCTGACGTAACAATAAGAGTTAACGAAGGGCTGCAAATAAATCTGCTGCATGAGTTTCATTAAGCTGTTGTTGTTCAGGTACTCGTTTGAGTTTCCAATTTTCATTTTCAAAGACTATCCTTTTCAATCGAAGGAACGGATAACAAGATAGCGAAATAAGTGGATATATTGAAACGTTCTCTGTGGGACCTCCGCTTTGAAAACAAATTTTAAACGTTATTAATCTCATTGGATATAAACATTCAATCGCTGAGCAATACCTTTTGAAAACATTTCTTATTTATGTTTGAAAATATTTCAAAATTTAAACAATTTAATTTTTTATTATAATTTTTTCGAATACTCGACTACGAATTGTTTACATGATTGAACAATACGTGTATCTTCGACCCATCTCGTACAGACTGGGTATTCTCTGAAAACGTAATCTGTTAAAAATAAAATGGTTGATCAGCGGAGTCTTAACTATTACATAAATCTGCCTGTTTTCCAATAAAATAATTGCAGCATTTATTGAGTTCAACATTCACTTAATTAAACTGTCATTTTATTTATAATTTTTTCTTCTGTGCAATTACTTCGTTTGCATGCCATTTGATTGAAATAATAATTTATTTCATTTTCTAAGTCCTTTAAAATGTCTATCTGAAGTTCTATTTGCAAAGAATTGTTAATTTTTTTTGTTCGACGTTTTCCGCGGCGCTTACAGTTCGTTGCGAATTTCGAGTCTGCGAAGACTCCGAAGAAAAGTTTTTCACGAAGAATCTTGAAGTCCACCGGGAATCTTCTCTTCTTGTGTCTTGTTGTCAGGTTTGAAATCGTCGCCCTCTAATCTGAATATTAATTACCCGTGATACTAATAAAATTATTAAATAAACAAAATTCATTTCCTAAACCTAATTATATTACACAGATTATTTACAATTGATTACTCCCACGTATGTCTCGAATGGACATTTCCATTTCGATTGATTTTTACACTCGCGTTGGCTAAACGTCCTATTTTTATGAAAAGATTTTTTTTTCCTAGGGCTTTTATCCAGCCGACAGCCGGTTGCCCTTTACGTCCCGAAGGGACGCATATTCGACCGTACACTAGACAAACACTTGCGGGCTCCTCTGATCTGGGGTCAGCAGAACGCGAGGCCCTCCGCGACAACACACACACAAAGTCAAGGGACAAACAGCCATGCCCAAGGCGGGACTCGAACCCGCGACCCTTAGGACCGAAGGGCTGAGTCGGTACTCGCTCTTTGCCACCTCGGCCATCCAGGTCGGCTGAAAAGATATACCATTACTTAAAATAGTTCCATCACACACATACGTCCACAAAAAATAATAAACTGATGGATTTTACTCTATAAGTACACTTTTTGAGTTCCTGATAATTCTTTCTCCCGGACCTGATTATTTCGTACGAGCGTTACCCTCTGTGTTTAAAATATTATCAATAAGCGTTCGCTACCGAATCTGAATTCCCTCTCCAAGCTTCACGTTTCTAATTTAAATAGATTCTGACAAACGTTTCATGAATATCAAGCTTCTCTAAGAAAAATGTCACTTCCGTTTTTACTTGTCTTTTAACTTTCTAAAAATAATTTTATAATTGGATAATTAGACTGTTGGTGATGTAGATACCTTATTAATTCAACGTAAATAAATTGAGGTTGCCTGGTATCAAATATCTATTTGTGCTGAAGATCTTTTCGATCACGTAGCGATCGTCAGAGCTGGAAATTCCATTAATAGATATAAATTATACATTAAACCAAATTATCTACAAATAAATATGTACAAAAGAAGAAGTATGCTGATGCGTAAGCAAACTGGAGCTGCTAATTTTAGCAGAGGTGACGAAAGTTCAGGGATTTGCTGGTTAAGACTAGTATTATTCTAAAATTAGCACAATGTGTACTCTCCTAACTCCACCCGCCTCCGTCCGCCCGCGCCCTCCTCACGCCAGGCCCAATAGCCGCGTCTCTCGACCCTTCGGCCGCGCCCTCCCCTGCCCCGCCCCCCACACGTCCGACCGCCGCCCTGCCGTCTTAAGCGAGCCGCTATCCTAAAAAACCACAGAACTTCGTTTTTCGCCCAGCAGCTACAAGGTACGACCGATCCAGTTTGCTTACGCATCTGCATACTTCTTTGGTACATATTAATTTGTAGATAATTTGGTTTAATGTAATTTCCAGGTCTGACGATGATCGCTACGCGATCGAAAAGATCTTCTGCACAAATAGATAATTAATACCAGACAACCTCAGTTTATTTACTTTATAATTGGACTTAACCCTTCTGCAAACAGCCCCTTATTCTGTCCTGACGCCTACACCTACATTAAAGTGTGTCACCATTGGTTTTCTATTCCTTCCTCCAATTCTTCGTAAAAGGCGACCTAATAAAAATTTATATTTTAAACTCAGCCACGTTCCAAATCATGTATGTGTTTATTTTGTATGAGTATCCAGTGTCCAATATTTGCTATATATTCCAGCCTCGAACATTTGTGAATTCTGAAATTCGTGTTGGAAAAACCGGCATGTTAGTTTCGTCGCATCCAATAAGGCTACCGTATGTTCTCTTTGTAAATACGTTATTCCACTCTTATATAGTGATTTTCGGGTTCCATTTTCCTAAAATAAGTTATTGTTCCACAATATTTGCACCAATGTTCCCCTTGAGGTGTTTGGATATTTTTTTAATATGCGTTAAGTCGTTTTTGTTGTGTTTGCAGATCAAGGTGACGTATGTTTCGCATACTTTGTACCACTCTATTATTTTGTTTTCTATTCTTCGCCTTCGCTTTCCTAGGTTGCAGAGCCGTCCTGTAGCTCTGTGCGATGAGACGTCTTGTTTGAAGATTCTCTTTTGTCTTGAGAACAAAGAGGAGCAAATGAGCAAATTGGGCATGGTGGGGTTAATCCGTTAGATCCTTGTAATCCGCTGGTAGAAATCCAGCATTTCTTTGATAGGATTGATGTGGCAGTCCGACCTTTTGTTACATTACTCCGCCTCCATAATTCATTCCCAGTTCAATTTGCTTGAACAAATTGCTTTTCCATTGCTAATTGGTTGGTTGGTTGGTTGGTTAGTTGGTTAGTGATTTCGGGCGCGTCAACAGCTTAGGTAATAAGTCCCGTAAGTGTAGTGCATGCATTCTTCCTCGGGAGATGGCGATGATCTTCCCCCTCTGGATGGCGAGATCCGGCACCGACCTACAGTCGGCTAATGGGGTTTCCCCCTAACCAGGACTCTCCCACCAGCGGGGCACCGCCCTAGCCGGGACAGGCTCTAAGCTCCCGACCGGTCTCCCGGAATATGTGGTAGTGTAGTGCATGTTAGTGTAAGTGTGTGTGTAAGGGGAGAGGATAGGACAAGGAAGAGGAAGGACAGATCGTGCGCGGTCCGTGGCTCGTTTGTTAGGGTACTGCTCCGGCATTCGCCTGGTGTTGATCGGAGAAACCACGTAAAATTACCGATCAGAGCAGCCGGCCGCTAGAATTCTCCTCCAAACAGCGACTGAATTCGACCTAGCTGAAAAGCTAGTGTCGAAAATCCTGCCGCCGTCAGGACTCGAACCTAGGACCTCCCGGTCAGGGGAGCTGCATTTTCCATTGCGGTAGAGCTTAATGCCTTGTCCAGCTGTTGAGATATGTAAGAAGTTTATATCCTTATTATAGTACACTGCACACAGTCTAAATCTCCTGAGGTAGTTCTGCCATTCCGCACTGATATTAATTTTCATAGAGAAAATGTTCTACCATGTATAATAATTTGAAATAAGTAATCACTCTACGTGCGACACACAATTTGTTTTTTATTAGAGGTTCTCTGGTTCCACTCAGCATTCTATTGAATCAGTACAGATACCGTTGTGATTGCAGTTTCAGATCTTGCTCTTAATCTCTTTCGAATGCGAAGGTCTCAAGAGTGTGAAGCCTTATCATTTCGAGACCTCTTGAAGGTCTGTGTAAGATATCTGAACCGACAGTTTGCAATAAATTCAGAGGTCGTCTACATTTTCTTCTCTTTGGAGTTTTTTAATTACTTCATAATTATTACACAATCCTATGTCTTTGCATCATCCTCGCCTTCCTTTTCTCTACACCTTTCTGTCCCATAATTAATACTCAGAATATCTCCGCTAAATGTCAACCGTTTTGTGTATATATTTAGAAAATGTAATCCACACCGGTTGAGGTGGCTTAGCGCATCAACTGATGTAACTGCAGAGTCTCTGACCTAGGGTTCGAGTCCCGACGATGGCAGGATTTTCGACAGTAATCACAAAGCTACGTCGAATTCAGCCGTTTTCTGGAGAGGAATTCCAGAGACAGACTTCTCTGATAGGAATTATTCCCTTTATTCTTCGATCAACACAAGCAGATTGCCGAAGGAGTACACTAACAGACGACCACGTATCGTGCGCGATTTGTCCGTCCTCTTCCTTGTCCTGTCCTCACCACTTACTCATACACACAAACACTACACGACCCTTATATCGAGTGATCAGTCGGGGGTTCAGAGCTTGTGTCGACTGGGGCAGTGCTCCGCTGGTGGGAGATACCTTGCTGAGAGAACCCCACAAGACAATGCGTAGCCCTTCGCCGGTCCTTGTCAACCAGGGGTGGAGATCACAGCTACCTCTCGCGAGAAAACATGTATTACTCGTATGGGAATAATAGCCTTAGTATTTGACGCGTCCGGAAAACTAAGCAATCAATCTATAATCTCCAAATCGGAAAATACATTTTAGCGTAAATTATTATTTGGCATATTTTACAAAATTTGCTCTCAGGAAAATTGCAATGAAAATAGATGTCTAGATATGCCGTTAACGATTAAATACATTTTTACATCTCCAAAATATAGAATTTTGTGTTACCTATTAACCCGGTTACATTACCGGGTTTTGTGTTACATATTAGCCCGGCTCCCTCGTACGAGGGAGAAGTGAAATGATATCTCTGTGATATCTAAAACTAAATATTTTAATAGTGGAAATAGCATGACGTGTGTTTTCAAACACATTTGTCATATATGTGTAGTAATACACCCAGACGTCGACTTGTAAGTATGAGACAATTTCCAGACGTTTAATAGCGTATTTCTATTCCATCAATAATCTAAATTAGATCATAATTTTTCAATAGAGGAATTATTACCAACAATCTTGAACGCCTTGGAAACGTGTGCACAACAATATGTAGAATTAGGTCTGATTGTCCATCTGTGGAGACCTCTTGTTATGCAGAGCAGCCAGGGCGCAAGCAACGCCAATGGAGGCGCCACATCTCTGTCTGGTAATGACCGGTGGGTTGCCCCTGGCGCATTAGCCTCTCCATAAACGCAGATGGCGCAGTCTCTGTCTGGTTAGATTCAGGTGATGGCCCAGCAATTAATGACCCACGGATCCCTGTTGCTTACTACACCCCGTATGTTACACATGGTGTTTGTTGTTCGAACCCTCTCGTTCGCGTGCACAAACCAAAGCATTGTGTCGAAGAAAAAAGAGAGGGAAACGACAAAGCGGAAAAAGAGAGGAGACGAAAAGAGAAAGAAGGGAAGATAAGAGAGAGGGGAGAAAAAGAGAGGGGGAAAGCAAGAGGGAAAGAGAGGGGGAAACAAGAAAGCGGGAAGAGAGAGAGAGAGAGAGAGAGAGAGAGAGAGAGAGAGAGAGAGAGAGAGAGAGAGAGAGAGAGTAGGACAACGTCTTCTGGATTCTGCCAGTACAAAATAATACCTTGTAATTATTGTCACCCACAGTATAATCATATACTAATTATTATCTTATGTTTTCCATTTAATTAAACTTGAAAATCATATCAATAATTGACTTATCAAATATCGTGGAAAATTTTGCTGATTAATAAACTTACTGAAATCTTCCTATATTGCTGTATTGGAATATTCCGGGGAAACTGTTAGTGAAATGTGATCTGGTAATAAATAGTCATGTTTCAGTGGCCTTAGGAAATGTAGCTTAGTGTGGTTTCTCGACGAATAATTCGTATTAAAAGTAGTGGCGCTACAATACCACATTTTCTCGCATTATTGGAAACAGTTACTTATTATTGAAATATTGCAATTTCTTCGCTACTCACACCTCAGCTATTTCTTGAAAATTTCCAATTCAACCCATTCAAACAAAGCGCCTGTGATACCTACCTGCCTTCATATCGAGTCAGGAGCAGCAATCATTTCTTATTTTGAAAAGTGAAACAAACAGGAATACATTTGACTGATACAGTTTTCACAGCAAATTATGCAGAAGCGCTGTTGCCAGCGCAGCGTTAACAAAACTGGCGAATAATGTCAACTTTTTGCAAAAACGCATATTTTCATCTGTATTCATATTTCATTTTTTTTGTCGGTTAGACATAGCCAGTTGATAAATACCCAAACCCAATCATACCCAGTTGATAAATAACTCTAATAGTAATAAACTAATTTAAATTACTAATATTCTCCAGTTTGTAATATTAAGTTCACTTTTATCGCCTTTTTATATAATATTGACACCGCCTGAAACGAAGCCCAGGAAAATAAAACTAAGATAATATGTTCGTTAGATCGATCAGGGTATGTAATTCTAGAAGTAATGTATTTCTAGAATTCTTCCAGCATATTTGAGAGGGAACCGGCTAAGAATTGTGTCAATCCATTTGTCTTGTCGATATGATTGTAATGAGTTATTGATTACCTCCGTAGGTGCCACGTGCTTCCCGAAATATGTTTTAGTTGCCTAAAAAAAACTTTTTTCGAGAAAATTTTTAAATTTTTTCGATCAGTTCCATACAAGGTGGCGTCAATGAGACCATCTTCCCATATGTGAACTGGGTCGAAGAGGTCAATTCGTGAGTAACGGACGGACATACTGTTAGGTAATAACTTCTTTAAAAATATTTTTTTCAAAATAAATTTCTTGAAATTTGTATTAAAATGTTTCAACAAACGATTATAGGGTAAATCTATTTGTAAATTGAAATTGAATTTTTATTTCAACAAGTCGTTTCCCCTCCGTGCCGTGCTTTCCCCTCCAACTGTACTCCCTGAATGGACACTTCACAGGCTTAATCAACCGACAGCGGGGCTGGCGTTTTGTCCATCTGGTTGGCGAAAAATACAGTTGGTAGAGCAGTGCAGTGTCTTACAGTTAGCGAGAATATTCGCCCACTGGCTTGTACCAAGCATAAGCGTTTCAAAATCTCGAGAAGGAAATTTCGCACGATTATAAAACTTGGTCCAAACTACGTACAACTCGCGCAACTTTTCTTGAACGATGACCTTGCTTCCCCCTCCCTCGAGCAAAAAACAGTTGAAGGCAAAAACACGCAGCGAGTATTGATGGCACCATTCCAAGCATTAAAACTTCGTTGGCGCAAAGAAGAAGCTAGTCAAAGCTAGTTGCTTTCATAGTCGAGAACTTTTGTTCAGCTTTATTACCAATATCTAAAGAAATATGTGGAGCAGATACAGGTCCTTCAAGAGATGCACCTAAAACTCCTATCTATTGTCCCTGCTGTTGCCAACTCAGGGCGATGACCTGGCCGCACACGTAGCAGGTTTGACTTTGATTTTCCAATCGTTGGCATTATTGTAAATACTCTAGTGGCCGACTTTGTAACTGATACCCTCACCCCACCGCATTTCTTCAATCCATCAAGAAAAGTTCAAGAAAAGTTGCGCGAGCAGTGCCCGAGAACTAAAGAGAACAACCTTTGTTTCTGCAGAGCCCTCGGTGCTGCCTCCGCCGCCAGAGGATTCGATCGCGCGCGCGAATCCGAGGCGCCGAGGGAGGCGCCCCCCCCCGGGGGGGGGGCCTCCGCCGCTAATTGGTCGTCCGTCAGCGCGCGATGACGCAAGCGCCATGGGCCGTCGCGTCGCGTCGTGTCGCGTCGCGTTGCGCCCCATGGCGCCCGCCACGCGCCGCCTCGCCCTCGCCTCCCGCCTCGCTCTCGGCGACCCACGGTGGCCGGAATCTGGAAGCGGCTGGCCAAAATCCCCAAACGCATTGGAATTGTATGCAAATACCGATATTAAGGTTTTTAGAGTCGATACATTTATATAAACTGCAATTGGGTTTGACCTGTTGGCAGTTAAATATCAATAATTACAATAATAATAATAATAATAATAATAATAATAATAATAATAATAATAATAATAATAATAATAATAATAATAATAATAATAAAGGAGTACAGTACAAGCCGAGAATGCAATAATCATACTATCACTAATATTAAGTATTATAACAATTATTTCAACTCTTTCATGATTTCCAATGATATATGTTGATGATGCTAAAATTTAATACACGCTACATTAATATTTGCTAAATTACATTTTTTTAATTAATTGATCACGTTCACTACACTACACTTCACTGCACTGCACTACACGATTTTTCAAATTTTGGCCAGCTTTTCCCAGATTCCGACCACCGTGCGACCCCACACTTCCTCGTACCCCCCCGCCTCTCCGCCCCCCACTCGTCACCTCGCCCCAACCCCCGCCTTCCCCCCTCCCTTGCCTTTTCGCTCCACCCCCGCCTCTTTCCCCACTCGCCTCTTCCCTCCATCTTCGCTTTTTCGTCCACCCCTCAATACCTAAGCACTAAACGGCGCATATGTATAGAAAACGCCAGATTCAGTTAAATTCTTAGTGTTAGCAAAATTGTATGGTGCATAACCGGTTTTGTATTGTATGGTGCATAACAGGTTTTCACATATTTGTACGCAGTTTGTCGGCCTCGCGATTCAGAGGTTACGGCAGGTGAACCCATGTCCATTGGCAGATAGAGGATTCGACGCCCGCGCAAGGCATGCATGTTCTATGTTCTGTTCGTAGCGTGGGGTAGTGTGTGTGTGTGTGTGTGTGTGTGTGTGTGTGTGTGTGTGTGTGTGTGTGTGTGTGTGTGTCTCGTCTACAACATCTAAACCATCCCATAATCCATACTTTTCCATAATATCTTGGTCTCACTAGCAACTGTGCGTGAA
Source organism: Teleogryllus occipitalis (assembly GCA_011170035.1). Taxonomy (NCBI): domain Eukaryota; kingdom Metazoa; phylum Arthropoda; class Insecta; order Orthoptera; family Gryllidae; genus Teleogryllus; species Teleogryllus occipitalis. The sequence goes on from BLKR01008186.1 coordinate 13,203, forward strand.
ATATACATGTAATTGAACTAGATATGTAGCTCCACCACAACAGTATAAGCATCGAGATGAGACAAAGGAATACCGCGAACAAATATGTGCAGGTGGGGAAAAATGGAAAAGTTAGCCCAGACTCAGGATAATTGGAAACTAACTAGTCTAGAAAGTTGGTGCCATTTAATAGCGCCTCTACTTTTCATTAGTTAAAAAGTACCGTGAGTAGTCATTAGTCAACATCTCTCACACTATCTGCTGCTCAGTGCAACAGATCCCTCAAAGAGAAGCTTTCGGCAATGAATACCAGTTAGTAACAGGGTCCGCTTCTGTTAGAGGTTCATTAAAATAATTGATGAAACCACTCTCTGTAATTAGCTGTTTACAGGTAATCGCCGGGGAAATCGCACTTTTGAATGAGTTCTGTCGTTTCGTTATGCAAAATCAAACTACCCGATTTTTTATCGCAAAACAACAACAAAATACTCTTTGAGGTAAGCCATCTGTTTGGTTTCAATTTACTCCAACATATTAAGATGATTAGGTAAAGAAGTAATGATTACTAAAACATGCAACGCATGCAGAAACATCTACCGATGTCAAATCGTAAATGAAGAAATGATGAAAAATGATGTAAAAATATGTAAACACAATAACATCCATTACATCAGTTATATTCTTTTATTCAGTTACATTATTTTTATTTTTATTATTGATTTTTACAACCAATAAAACATCGTACATTCCTAAAACAGAGATGAGTATGGATACGAAGAAAACAGTCACAAGCACATTTGTTTTGAAAACTCTTTCACTTTTGAAGTAAAATAAATTAAGATGAGCTGAGAAATCTCACACAGAAAGTGGTGAAGGAATTGCAATTCTTAGAAATGTTGTAGATATCATGCATGTGCAACGCGCGGTCGAGAGTTAACTTATGAAAGGAGAAGAAGAAGGAGAAGAAGAACAAGAAGAAGTAAATTAAGAAGGAGAAGACTGTAAAAAAGAAGAAGAAGAAGGAGGAGAAAACTACGAAGAAAGAAGCCTGCTCATTGCAGTAACTGCGACGCCTTATTTGTGGAACATAACGCCGGTGACGAACAGTTCATTCCGGGCGGTTGTCGAATATTTTCTCAATCTTCTGGGGGGACTCCAGTCCTTAGTCGGTTGCTGCGACCAGTTGTTTGTGCCATTTGCCTGATAACATCCACACGAATGCCAGGTAAACACCGTCTGGGTTCCTGCTGCTCACCTGAATCCGTTTTCCATTTACATTTTATTTTACATTGGATATATTGATTGATTGATTTTTTCGTTTTTCCGGGCGCGTCAACTGCTTTGGTCATAGTCCCGTCAGAGTAGTGCATGTTTTTTCTCGGGAGATGGCGGTGATCTTCCCCCGCTGGATGGCGAGATCCGGCGCCGACCTACCGTCGACTAGTGGGGTTCCCCCTAACCAGGACACTTCCACCAACGGGGCTCCGCCCCAGCCGGAACAAGCTCTAAGCCCTAATTCCGGTCTCCCGGAATATGTGGTAGTGTAGTGCATGTTAGTGTAAGTGTATGTGTAAGGACTAGGAAGGACTAGGAAGAGGAAGGAAAGATCGCGCGCGGTCCGTGACCCGTTTGTTAGGGTACTGCTCCCGCATTCTCCTGAATTCTACCAAAATTCTACCTACCTGACAAGCTAAGTGTCGAAAATAATGCCACATTTGGGAGGGGAACAGTGGAACCTGCCCCGGACAGAGGCACCGCAGTGACATCAGTTGAGGCCCTGAGCCACCTCTCCCGGTAAAGCAGCTCGACTTTTATCTCTTCTCGTGCAAATATTCATTTTCCACCGACCCTGAAGGGTATTAAATTACTGACGTCTGTTTCTTGGAATTAGCACGGTTACTGGTGAAAACTCATGCATGCCTCCTTATCAAGCGTGTCATGTTACTCAAGTGTAGGTCAAGAGTATTGCGCATAGTACATAATCTCTAGAAATAGAAAATTTCCAGGTACCTGACACGTTTCCACACTCCGGTTTTACTTGAGCGCTTGTGAGAAACGATTAGGATAAGAGTGCTACAGAATTTCAGGAAAATATTTCCGGTTTTATGCTCGCGTGGCGCATGCGTGTTCCCATGGATGCTTCGTACATTTAGGCAGCTTTTCCTGCTACTCTTTCACACTGTCATTTCTGGATTCCTCCGAAGCTTCTAGGTATCCGAAAGACAGGTAAGCGTAGGTGATTCGAAACTCAAAATGCCTGTAAAAAATTCGAATTAAAAGTTTCTTAAGAAGGGTTAAAAAAAGCCCTTAAACAGCAAAATTAAACAAACCTTTAGTTTAGAAATAATTACTAATATATTAATACTTAAAGAATTTATTAAAACATTTATAAGAATTTCTTAGAAACATTAACAAAAATTAAAGGGATTTGTAAAAAGGCATTTATTATTCCTTAAGAATTTCTCATAAAAATTAGAGATGTATTTTTGTATCAATGAATAGAGTATCTCTGTTGTAATGAACGATTCTATTTTATTTTTTGTGCAAGTCTTTTGTATTATTAGATTTATTGTTAATTCTGCAATTAAGTGTAGTAACTTGGTGGCAGAATATCTTAACCTTACATGCATTAAACTTAGATTCACTAAGAAAAAGTTACAAAAAAAGTAGTTAATTAAGATAATAATAATAATAAATAGTACATAACATCACCACGCAAACCTTACTCCACTTCACTTCACTTCACTGCACAACACTTAACTGTGACTCATTTCTTTCGCATTCCCTTCCCTCCACTTCACTTCATAACACTACACTGCGCTGCACTACACTCCACTGCACTGCACTGCACTGCACTGCACTGCACTAAATGAATAATAATAAAATGATAACAATAGTAATAAAGGTAATATTAACAATACTTCTACAACTGATATTTATACTAACAATTAAACAACTTACTTTGTAGGATATACTACTAATTTAACAGTAGAAACAACATTGATACATATAACCAAATATATAATTAACTAGAAAACTAATTTATTTTTAAACTTGCTCAAGCTTTGAGGAAAGGGTTCTAAGATAGTCGCAGGCAAACTGTTCCAGTCTCTAATTGTTCGGTTTGTAAATGAAAATTTCCCGACATCCGTTTTCTGTTTTCTTGTCTTAATTTTATGCATGTGATCCGTTCTACCGAAGTATGAAGGTTTTCCTAAACGACGGTGTATTTCATTCCAAGCAGGATAGCCTGTGTATGCTTTGTACATAGCATAGAGTCGCAGCTTCATCCGCCTCTTTTCGAGTGATTCCCATGCACCTCTATTTTTTGATCCCCTGAAAGTAAATTTCGATGCTCTGCGCTGGACCTTTTCTAGATTACCTTGCTGCGATATTCTGTACGGGTCCCAACATACCGCGCCATATTCTAATACGGGTCGAACTAGTGACAAATAAGCTAATTCTTTACCTCTCACTGTACTCTTCTTTAGGATCCGCATGACGAAATGTAGAGATCTCCAGGCTTTTCCCACAACGAAATTTACTTGATTTTCCCAGCTCAATTTACTATCTAATTGAATTCCTAAATATTTGCAAGATGTGACTGTAGGTATGACTTTGTTGTTCAGTTTGTACACAGTTTCACCATAACTTCGACCCCTACCAAACGTGATGGCTTTACTTTTGGAACTATTTATTTCCATGCCATTTGTTTTTGCCCAGGAGTGTAATTTGTCTGTGTCTCGCTGCAAAATATGCACGTCCTCCTCTGATTTGATAACCCGATAGATGATACAGTCATCAGCAAAGAGTCTTACGTTTGAAGCTAAATTTTTTGGCAAGTCATTCACGAAGGCGAGAAACATGAGAGGCCCAATGACACTTCCTTGTGGAATCCCTGACGTAACACTTACGGAGGTTGATAGATATCTTCCGATTCGAACCTGCTGTTTCCTATCACGTAATAGTTCATTTATCCAAGCCACCACCCTAGTGTCTATACCCGAATCTATTAATTTATTTACAAGACGATCGTGAGGAACAACATCAAAAGCTTTGGCAAAATCTATTACTATTGCGTCTACCCTTCCACCTTTATCAATTTCGTCGGTTAGATCTTGTAGAAGTGAGACAAGCTGACTCTCGCAGGAAAACCCGTTTCGGAAGCCGTGCTGACCTTGATAAAGCCATTCCTTGCCCTCCCATTCTTTCCGGATGTAGTTAGTAATTAGTTGTTCCATGAGTTTGCATACGACTGACGTGAGACTTATCGGCCTATAGTTACTAAGTGCCGTTTTATCGCCACTTTTAAAAACAGGTACTACGAGTGCTAACTTCCAATCTTCCGGTACGCAGGCGTTATTGATAGAAATATTAAATAACCTAATTAGGTACGGTAAAATAGCCTCTCCACCTAATTTAATAATGTCCGTGGAAATAGAATCTGGGCCTCGAGATTTTCCGCTTTTCATTAATTTTATTCTTTTCCGTAGAGTACATACATCGACCTGAAATATATTTCTATCTGATAACGTTGGTATCTGTGTACAGTCAGTTTTCTGCTTAAAAACCGAAGCGAAATATGCATTAAAAGCGTTTGCTTTTTCTCTGTCGTCAGTTATTGGCAAATTATTAATACGAAGAACTGGAATTTCGTCTTTGTTTCCCTTCCTTCTACGAACATACTTAAAAAATTCCGACCAATTATTGCCATCCGCATTAAGAATATATTTTAAATGACGTTCCTCCGCGATTTTCTTTTCTTTCTCTAAGGCTTTTGAATAACTTCGAAATAATGCCATGTGGTTGCCACTAATGTGCCTGTTACTAAACGCCTTTCTGGTTTTTCTTTTCATACGTCTAATCTTTGCATTATAATATTCTGGGTCGTGATTTCTTTTTAACAATTTACATGGAACAAATGTCTGCACGGCATTTTCAAGAATGTTTTTAAATTTTTGCCATACTTCTTCTATCCCCCCTCCCGTTCTAAGAAACTCATTGTACTGTTCCCTTAAGTAATTTTGAAGCCCTTCTACATTGGTTTTCCTGTATTGCCTCACTAGAATCCCGGTGTTAATACTTTTCCTTAAACTACTTAAGTCTAGGTCGACAAGAACTGCTTTATGGTCACTTATACCTTCTATAACGTCGCACGATAAGAATAAGTCTTTCGGACTAACAAGGCAAATATCTAGAAGCGCGTCCTGGCGAGTCGGCTGGTCTACTACCTGCGCTAATCCGTTGTCCCAGACCAGTCTATTGACAAGTTGCTGCACGTGTCCATCGCATACGCACCCTTTCCAAATTGTGTCTGGAAGATTTAAATCTCCGGCAATAACTACGGGATGGCTACGTATATTTTTTGTTCTTTCGTGTATCGCGTCTAAGATTTCGTAATTACTAGCCGGTGGCCGATAGCAAGCAATTATTTCTAAGTTATTTCCTGAACAGTAAATTTCCAACCCCGTCATTTCAGAAACATTATCGACCCAATTTGATACGACATTTAAAGTGTTTTTCACACAAATGAATACTCCGCCGCCTCTAGTTCCGCGATCTCTCCTAAACGTAAAATAATCAGACCGAAAAATTTCCGCATTTACTACCGCATCCGAGAGCCAAGACTCTGTACCTATCACGATATCAGGATCACAAGCCTCAATTAAATTCCAAAATTCCGTTACCTTATTTACGATGCTACGACAGTTCACCTGCAACAATCTAATGAAACCTCTCCTCACCTGCAAGTCCGAGTTTGGGACCCGTGCGTCCTGTTCAGGTGCCTGCGCCCCCGCAGCAGTCGTCTCCTCCCGCGCAGAAAAATCCTCCCGCGCAGCAGTAGTCGTCCTCCCGCGCAGCAGTCGTCCTCCTCGCGCATCGTCTCCTCCTGCGCGCAGCAGTATTATGATCATGTTTGCTCCAGGGAAATATGCAAGGGGTCGATGGTTGATGTTTTTTTATCGCGAGGGGCGGCGGTGATCTCATATCAAGCGCAGACATAGCAGCTGCTAGGTTTTTTCTCAACCAGGTATCTACCACTAGTGGGGCACCGCCCCAGCCGAGACATTCTCTTAGATCCTGATGTGTCTCCAAGCGTGTGTGGCAGTGTAGTGCATGTTAGTGTAAGCGTGTGTAAGAGGTGTGGATAGGACAAGGAAGAGGAAGGAAAGATTGCGTGCGGTCCGTGGCCCGTATGTTAGGGTACTGCTCCGGCATTCGCCTGATGTTGATCTGAGAAACCTCGGAAAACTACCGTCCAGAGCAGTCTCCCACTAGAACTCTCACGACAGTGGCTGAACTCGACTAGCTAGTGTCGGAAATCCTGTAATCGTCGAGACTCGAAACCTAGGGTCGTCGGTCAGAGGCACTGCAGTAAATTAATGCCATGAATCAGATATGTCGACGAGGGAGTCAATGGAGCAATACTTCTTTTGAAAGAGATCGATGAAAGAAAAAGCGAGTCCCTATTATAATATAAAGCTAAACATTTTTTTGTGACGAAAATACAATAATACAAAGAAAATGAATGACAATGATTTCACAGATAATCAAGGTAAGCATTACAGCGGATTATAGATATGTAAAACTATCTGACCTTTTTTAAACACACACTATTTTATTATTTTTTTAAATAGTATATTGACATTTTGACGCTTCCACTCAAATCGGGATCTTTTCCAAAAAATCTCTGGTCTAGGTTTGTTAAAAAGACTTAGCAAAAAGTTTGAAATAGCATTTTATTTGAGATTATGTTAATGCATTTAGCGATATAAACATAGTAACATAGTACGGTTAAGTAATTAACGGACAAAATGTGCAGTAGGATGCGATAAAGAAGTTGAAAAATGAGCCATAACCTGGAAAAGACCTGAAAAACCGAAAAAAATCTTGAATTCGAAAAGGTCATATCGCTGGTCACCTAGAACAATTTATTTAGCAAATTCAAACGAAGGGTGATTAAATGTCTTCAATCTCAGTTCAATAAACTGCTAATATTACCTGCACAAACATTTCGAGTGACTTGCATAATTTCCAACACACATTTTTAAAATGTTTTAAAACGTGTTCCAGTGGGGAATCGAACTTCCTTTGGAAGTAACATGCTGGCTCCTCAACAGCTGTGCCACTGGTTAACTACCTTGCTAGTTAACTACTATCGCTGCCCGATATGTTACTAAGACTTTCGTGCCTGCAAGTTCCCTCTTTATTCTTTCAGCGGTTTGACTTGAGCGCTGCCTTCAAAGCCAGTGGCTGCCCATAACGGCTAATGATGTTTTGGTGCAAGTCGCGTCGAAGCAAACGGGAACGTGCGCCAGCGGTCTCCCCTCTGCTCTGGCTAGTTTACAAAAGGTTTTCGCAAAAGAGTGCGACAGATCGGAAGGATATCGGCGACTTTCCAGTCGGATTCAGAACGACGCTGAGCGAGAGACTGCGGCGAGCGGAGTTTGAAAGTACCTCGGTGGGGGTTACCGGGAGTAGCTCAGTGCATCAACTGATGTCACTGCAGCGCCTCTGACCGGGAGGTCCTAGGTTACACTCCCCACGGCGGTAGGATTTTCGACACTAGTTTTCAGCTAGGTCGAATTTAGTCGCAGTATAGAGGAGAATTCTAGCAGCCGGCTTCTCTGATCGGTAGTTTTCCGTGGTTTCTCCGGTCAACACCAGACGAATGCCGGAGCAGTACCCTACGAAACGGGCCACGGACCGCGCGCGATCTGTCCTTCCTCTTCCTTGTCCTATCCTCTCCCTTTACACACACTTACGCTAACATGCACTACACCACCACATATTGTGGAAGATCGATCGGGAGCTTAGAGCTTGTCCCTCGCTGGTGGGAGGGTCCTGGTTAGGGGAAACCTCACTAGCCGACGGTAGGTCGGTGCCGGATCTCGCCATCCAGCTGGGGAAGATCACCGCCATCTCCCGAGAAACAAACATGGATTACACTAACGGGACTAATGACCATAGCAGTTGCCGCGCCCGGAAACACGAAAAAGCCAAACCAATCGGTGGGGGTTATGTGGAATCTGAGATAACTGACCCAATGTCTGCGCAAAGAACCGCGAACGAACGGGGCCAGAATATTGGGCGGCGGCGGCCCAACGAAACGAGACCATGCCCTGGACGGCGGGGCATTTTTCGGAAGGAGGCAGCGATCTTCGCGACAGGGTGAATGGAGCGTGGACTTGGATTGATTGGTGATTCCGGGCGCGTCAACTAGACGTCATTATTCCTGTAAATGTAGTACGTGTTTTCATCGGGAGGATGCGGTGATCATCCCCAGTGGATGAAGAGATCCGGCACCGACTACCTTCTACTAGCGGGGTTTTTCCTCAACTAGGTATCTCCCACCAGCGGGGCACCGCCCCATCCAGGACAAGTTGTAAGTCCCCGACCGGTCACCCGGTATGTGTGGTAGTGAAGTGCATCGTAGTGAAAGTGTGTAAGGGGTGGGGATACAAGGAAAAGGCAGGAAAGATCGCGTGCGGTCCGTGGCCCGTTTGTTAGGGTACTGCTCCGGCACTTGCCCGGTGATGATCGGAGAAATCACGGAAAACTACAGATCAGAGGAGCCGGATGCTAGAATTCTCCTCCAAACAGCGACTGAATTCGACCTAACTGAAAAGCTAAGTGTCGAAAAATCCTGCAACCGGCGGCACTCGAACCTGGGACCTCCCGGTGAGAGGCGCTGCAGTGACCTCAGTTGATGCAGTGAGCCATAACTTGAATAGCTTCCACGGCTTTCACTGAAGTTTTTCTTGGAAATGAGATAACACTTTCCTACTCGGCAAACCTTGAAAGACAATTGTTCGGCCATGATATTGTTTCTGTACTGGATTCTTGTATATACCGTTGTTACTGTTAAAACAGACTTGACTTCTTTGGCCACTCTCCAGGCCCAGACACTTAATTTTTATTTTTACACGAAAAGACAAATATCGGAAGTATCAAATCTGAAGAGATACTGAAGTGGTGCAATATTTCAGTTAAAGATTATTCGTAGTAAGTCGGGAATAGAATGGCATAACTGGCAAGTGAAGACAAAATTAATTACAATTTTTTGCACAGAACGACTTATTCGCAAATAGCGGAGCACATAGCACGTACCTTTGTTTAAAATTAAATAAATATTTAAAACAGGTTACATGAAAATGAAGTGTGGTATTCGTGTATACGAAACTTACATCACTAAGTTGGTAATATTTAAACAAAAATCCTTACAAAAGACCAATATACACGAGATATTTTAAATTTACCACAAAACATCCTTAATTTACATTTTTTAAAATTATTGTAAGCCTCCTTACTGCTTCAGTCAGCCTCCTGCTAACTCTATAAACTAACCTTTTATTTCGTGAATTGCCAGTTTCGAGTGTCAAAAGAATGTTTCAATCCTGAGCAGTTGGCAAATGAACAGTTAACGTGAATGCATTTGATTCTCATTTGAACGTTAATTCTAACAGAAGACTGAGAGTTCGTGATTGTGTGTTCATCCCACACGTTTTCCACTTTCAATTTGCATCGTGTGCGACTGAGTCAATTTGCCCCTGCTGCTTCCTTTCCAATCTGCGGTGAACCTTGCCCAATCAATTGAAGTGAGTTTCTATTCGTTTGCACTCCGTTTTCGACTATTGCATGTCTACATTTCAGGGAGAATGGTAATTTAAAATTTGGCAAATTTTTTGCAAGCACATATTGTATATTCTCAGTGACAGTATTGGGGATTATAATTTTTGTTTTCTGTTCAAAAAATTAAAAATGGATATTCTGAATTCGAGATGACCTGTCAATTTAAGAAAATTTGACAGTTTTGATGAACTTTAACGCTCTTTGACATCATTTGCAGGAGTGTTGACAATTAAATAGACGTTTAAATATTTTGTTAATTGTTTCGACGTAATTCTTGCTTTCTAAGCAATGAATCTGTTATTAACCTATCGCTCAAAAATAGCATTCATTTTCTACCAAAGAGGTTTCATCGGAATTTGAATTCCAAAATGAATACCAAACTAGAACAAATTTATAGTATGTGTTGTCGAAGAACCGTCAATGTCAGAACATGGGAAGTGTATCGGGAAAATAGGTTTTCAAGATATTTTACACAAACAATTGCATTTATTTAAATGACCCTTTTCGGGAAAATATTATAGGTATTATACCGTTTTTAACATCATAATGTAATTCTATATAGTATTTTGTCAACCCAGAAACGTACTTCATCCCTTCGTCAGTGCCACTAACTTCTTAAGTCACTTCTCGATTTCAATTGTCACTTCACCGATACTAGGAAAAAGGTTTCTTTCACAGAAGAGGTGATTTCACAGAAGATCCGAGATCCGCACTTTGAGAAGAGTGGTGTTAAATATTCCAACTAAGCGACGGCGACATCTCTTAAGTTGCCTGATCTCAGTGGAGACGAACACGAAAAACTGACTTCTTTCCGCAGCGTTAGTTTTGAAAAAGTGCAACTAAAACTCAATTGCTCCTGGTCCTTGGCTCAAGGCTGCTCCTAATCCTTGCCCAAATTCCGGACTCCCAGTTTCCACGAAGCATATTATAGTTGATTGCCACACGATGGCGACTGAGAACAAACCTTAACATCAATGATAATCTCTACTGTATATTAAATTCTTATCTCAGTCAAAAGAAAATTATAGAACTCCTCACCAAATTTAATATGCTAAATAGTATTTAGCTAAAGACTATACATTGTCTGCCCTATGTATAACATCTAGATTTAGGATTTCTGTATGTGTATCCCAAGAAAATGTGTAACCAGTATGTGAATTTGTAAATACTGTATTTTTGTAACTGTGGTCGCCAATGACCTAGCTATTTATAAGGCGACCTTAAATAAATAATTTAAAAAATCCCTCAATTTCCCTGTCAGAACTCGAACCTAGGACGTCCCGGTCAGAGGTTGCAGTGACATCAGTTGATGCACTGAGCTACCGCTGTCGGTATGACATTAGATCATTTTTACACCTCTTGCCTTATAACATGCATCTTTATAACAGTGATAAGCACATGTTTGAAGCCCCGAGCCCCATTGAGAACGACGTTTGCGAATTAATTAAAAAGATTCATTTTACAAGGCGGGAGGTGTAAAAATGACCTAATGTCATCCTCCACGTTACGCAAACCCAAGTATAGTTGGCTAGCTTGGCCCTTCTTCAACAGTCGCACCAACTCCGGAATA
>BLKR01008187.1:0-24370 GCA_011170035.1 Teleogryllus occipitalis
ACATCGATATCATACTGTGTTCCAAGCATCAGCTTATCGCACACAAGCAGTCAGTCCTAGACTACAGAATTCCTTCACAAGCAATAGCTGGAGAAAAATAGACGAGTGCTGTACACACATGTTAAAGATTCTCACATCGATATCATACTGTGTTCCAAGCATCAGCTTATCGCACACAAGCAGTCAGTCCATGACTACAGAATTTCTTCACTAGCAATCGCTGGAGGAAAATAACCGAGTGTTGTACACACATGTTAAAGATCTTTACATCGATATCATACTGTGTTCCAAGCTTCAGCTTATCGCACACAAGCAGTCAGTCTTTGACTACAGAATTCCTTCACTAGCAATAGCTGGAGGAAAATAACCGAGTGTGTTCACACATGTTAAAGATTCTCACATCGATATCATACTGTGTTCCAAGCATCAGCTTATCACACACAAGCAGTCAGTCATTGACTACAGAATTCCTTCACTAGCAATAGCTGGAGGAAAATAGACGAGTGTTGTACACACATGTTAAAGATCTTTACATCGATATCATACTGTATTCCAAGCATCAGCTTATCGCACACAAGCAGTCAGTCCTTGACTACAGAATTCCTTCACTAGCAATCGCTGGAGGAAAATAACCGAGTGTGTTCACACATGTTAAAGATCTTCACATCGATATCATACTGTGTTCCAAGCATCACCTTATCGCACACAAGCAGTCAGTCCTTGACTACAGAATTCCTTCACTAGCAATCGCTGGAGGAAAATAACCGAGTGTGTTCACACATGTTAAAGATTCTCACATCGATATCATACTGTGATCCAAGCATCAGCTTATCACACACAAGCAGTCAGTCCTTGACTACAGAATTTCTTCACTAGCAATCGCTGGAGGAAAATAACCGAGTGTTGTACACACATGTTAAAGATCTTTACATCGATATCATACTGTATTCCAAGCATCAACTTATCGCACACAAGCAGTCAGTCCTTGACTACAGAATTCCTTCACTAGCAATAGCTGGAGGAAAATAACCGAGTGTGTTCACACATGTTAAAGATCTTCACATCGATATCATACTGTGTTCCAAGCATCAGCTTATCACACACAGGCAGTCAGTCATTGACTACAGAATTCCTTCACTAGCATTAGCTGGAGGAAAATATACGAGTGTTGTACACACAAGTTAAAGATCCTCACATCGATATCATACTGTGTTCCAAACATCAGCTTATCGCACACAAGCAGTCAGTCCTTGACTACAGAATTCCTTCACTAGCAATCGCTGGAGGAAAAAAGACGAGTGTTGTACACACATGTTAAAGATCCTCACATCGATATCATACTGTGTTCCAAGCATCAGATTATTGCACACAAGCAGTCAGTCCCTGACTACAGAAGTTCTACACTAGCGATCGCTGGAGGAGAATAATCGAGTGTGTTCACACTTGTTAAAGATCTTCACAGCGATATGGTGTGTGTCCGTGCGCCAGCTGAGGTGCAATGTGCTTCGCAGGCTGCGTGGAAACTGCGCGTATTCAGGAACGCTCTGCGCTGCAATGCGCATATTGATCTCGAGTTTGAAACAGACTTCGTTCCGTGTGGTAGTCACGCCTCAAACTTTATGTTCCAAAAGAAAACAATACGTGGGTGTTTGAGAGACTTGATTAAATTTGAGAGGAAGGAGTCATTGTGCCTAAAATTCCTGCAGGAAAACTTTGGAGGTACGTCTTTGGAATATTTAAAGAATACGAAGCCATAAAGTGTTACGGTTTACAGAATGGAACGGAGTTCGGTATTCAAGGGCGTTAAAAATTTCAAAAATATATCATTTTTGTTAGTAAGGGTAGAAGAGATGATTTAATGAATTTAATTTCCATTCTTCAACTTTCTTAAAAAAGTAGATCCAATATTTCCACCATAACATGTTTACGTTTATGCACACGTATATAGGGAATAATATAAGTCGTTCCGTGAAATTTGTGTAATGCACCAGCAAAAAATAGCAATTTTGCGACATAAAATTCATTTCCTGGGACCCTGAGCCCGAACAAGTGGAAAAATCTTGATCCAATATGTAGTGAATTACTTGCACTAAGATGTTATGTAGTTAAAATAAACGATTGGCAAGTTCTCGATATCGAAACATTGGTTTACGGCAAAACCCTCGGCAGTTTGCTCGTCCATCAATCGTGTGTGAACAACAGCAAAACCTAAACTATTAGTCGGAATTTTGCCAAAATGATTATTCACCCTACGAACTTCAAACTAATACTTTGAATTTTAAGAGTACTTTACATGAAGCCCCTAAAAAATTTTAAATATTTTCACAAAAATATCTCCACTTTTTAAAAATTTCTTCGCTTATAAAGATTATAAAGATGGCCTAAATCTGGTTTCCATCGTTCAGTCTGAATTTTCAAAAATTGCAAAATTTTTAGGATCTCCTCATACAAATACGTTATTGAAGATGAACATTATCATTACATAAACATTATTAGAATGGTGGTAGAACAGGCCGTTAGAGCAAGCGGTTAATTCCAATTGGAGTGGCCAATCACTGTACCGTTTATCCTTCATCATACAATATACAACATACGTAACATACATCAGTAAAATAGTTTTTAACTTAATTTTTTAAATTGAGCCTCACTTAAAAGTTCACTTAAAATCAGCAATCATTTATGTAGTGGTTTTATATTCAATTGCGATGCTTTCATTCATTATTTCTTCCTTAATATAATATTTTCTGTTCGTAAATTTTGTTCCAACTTTAATTTAATTTTTAGTTATTCAATAGTATTTTTGATATTTGTAAATAAATTAATTTAATCTTTTCTGTTTAACATTTTTAATTCTTCTTAAGTTTTTTTTGTCCATTTTAATTATTTTATATCTCGGCCTCAGCTTCAAGTTCACTTTGTGTAGTTAATAAAGCTACTTTAATTTGTTTCTTGCTTCTCCATTTTATTAAGTATTACCCTAATTTACTTACATATCCAGAATAAGATTTTTCAGCTATTGATTTTTTATGTCAACGTGCGTCAGTATATCCCATTAATTTTAAACTTCCTTTTTAAATTAAAAAAGAATAATTTATTGTTCCTTTCAATGTATTTATGCAATATATTGAAGTTACTGCAAAACATAAGTCTATTCTAGTTTATCTTCTTAAAAACAGCAATTTCCAATTATTTCTTGATAATTTTTTTCATGAACATTTCTTCTATCTTCATAACTGTCAAAATCCTTTATCAAAACCATTGGCGTTTTTATTGTTTTGCTAAAATATATTTTATATGAACCAAATATTTATTTTATATTTTGTTTTGTTTAATTAAAATGTTATTAGCATCAATATCAAATTTCTTTATAATCAATTAATAACACCTAAAACTCTAATTTCCATTTTTGATTCAATTTTTTCCATGTTTCATTTTCAAATTTACCACCTGAACCATTATACCAGTATCATCACCATTGTGTCATTCACAGAAATTTCTTTGTGTAAAAATTATTTTATTGATTTGTATAGAATAATCAAGGTTTGTTCACCAATCTTATTAATCTTGCTTCTTTCAATATTTCATTCTATATTGATTGCTTCAAATCATATATATTTTTATTTAATTTACATTATTTTTAATGTTTTGATTCTTTTGTCCATAAAGTTGTTCAATATATACTTTTTCTTGTAATTATCCACACAAAAACATTTTTTTCTTTTTGTTTTACTCCTCTCTCAACTGCAATACAATAGTAGTATTCTAATTAGTTCCAGTCTTATTGTGAAAGCATATTTTTGCCTAATCTTCACCCTTGATTACATCAATCAGGTACTAATCTTACTGGAAATTTTCCAATTTTATTTCATTTTTGTTTATTAGTGAATATACCTATTTAATTTTAATTACTCTTATTTACATGGTCTATTTATTACATAACCATACATGTAGTTAAATCTTTCTTCCATTTTTTGGTTTCATTGATGTGACCATAGATATATTTGTTGAGAGATTTGAAATATACACATAAAAGGGCAAGCACGGTATGAATTAAGATCGTGGACATTTAACGACTCACCACAATTGCTTTCATATTTATTACGATTTTCGAAATTATAGCAGATTTTCGAAATTATGCGTTACTGACCATTGGTTGCTACGCTTCATCGCAGAAACTCTCCTGCCCAACTCGCGACTGTCCGGTAAGGAAGGTTATTATTCCCAGAAGCTTCCGCCAATTCCCTGTGACATTCTCGGGCATTTCTTCCACGAAGAACGGCTACCTTTTTGTGTGAGTGCTGCTCAAACGAGTTAAATTCATCTCGAATGACGGTGGTCAGACCCACAGAGCCATCTGTTGTTGTAAACACAAATTAGTACACTATTTATTTCACCCGACAAATACAATTGTCTGATCCGATAATATTTTTATTAGAAAACAATAGTCGCCATGACTTCTGCCCCAACCATCGATTGAGTCTGAACATAATAAAATGTTTAGTGTTTTATTCGTAGGTCATACAATCAACCAACTTCATTTGTTTTTATTGCAAATTATTACTAATAAGGGTTTCACAATATTTGTGGTTTTTGTTTATTGGATACTAGCTGATCGTAGGTATAAAAAAACGTAAGTGATAAAATGTTAGAGTAATCGCTAATTAAATGTAGTATTCAGCGTGTACACATAAAATCTATTTATTTTCTGCTTAAAAGAAAAAAAATAGTTTGTTAAATCTGCTAATATTTATTCCAAAAAGGATAATATGTCTTGTAAATAAAGATGATATATTAATCGTGAAACTTTTCTTCACAAATGATTTTGCTTCCCCCTCCCTTGAACAATAAGCAGTTAAAGGCAAAAGCTCACAGCGAGCACTGATGACAACAAAACATCTTTATTGGCGCGTAATAGAAACTATTTTATATTAAAGACGAGAACTTCTGTCCGTTTTCTCTCCAAACAAATGTAAAGAATTGACCGAAGCAGGTCAAGACCCGTTACAGAATATACATCAAATTACTGAGAAATTTAGAACGTAAATTATTGAGAAAGTTGCGATACATGACTGATTCTTCAGTTTGGCATTGCTTCATAAAATCTAGTGGACGATTTCGTAACTAATTTCCTCCACTCTGACCGCATTTCTTATATCCATCGGTCAAGAAAAGTTGCGCCATTAATACCATTGTTAACACATTTATGCAATCCCATTTTTCAATTTTGTTGCTTAATCTGACATACACGATTATAAGCCCTCCGCAATATGTATCCGGTCAACGTTTGTGAATTTTCCAATTAACCGCGCCTCAAATAGATTAAAAATTCTCCCAAAACTTACAAAGTTCGAAGAAAAAAACGTCTTGATCACACTTAAATTAACCTAGTAGAACTTGAGTATAATTCCGCTCGTATGGCGCCAAAGTGACCAAGCAAGACGGAAGGCCACATGTTGCTAAACTCTATATAGACGCTGGTGATAACTTGGAAAACGTTAACGTCTGCTACAATGTTTTGTTGAATGCTAAATAGAGCTGCAGCCACATAGAACAGCATAAAACTCTAAATTAAGTTCATTTTGTGACACATTCAGAATTCTTTCCAATTCTGACAGCCTTCATGCAGTTCGTTGCGTGCATTTTGAAAATGTATATTCGCTCCTCAGATTTGGCATAAATTTTTAGGGAAGCTCATCCATCCATTCCAGACGTTTAGATTGCAAAAGAAAATTATTCGAATAATGAAAAAAACGCCATCCACGTGATCCCTGCAAGGCTCTCTTTATTGAGCTTGGAATCTTACCATTGACTTGCGTATTTATTTCTCAATCTGTAATTTTTGTTAAAACTGACTTACTTAACGGTGGGAACATATTTTCATGCAATACTGATATTTATAATTACAACACACTTCGTAGAAATCACTTTCATCAAGGTCAGTATCAACACCTCACTAGAAGAAACCCACATGCACATATTTATTAATTGATTTACGTCAAAAACAGTTAAAAAACTGTGTGACGTGCTACGGAGAAAAGTTAATTTTGTGCACGTTTTCATAATTTTGTGAGCCATACCCTAAGTCATATACTAGTTGAATTTTGAATATAGAAGACTTTACTTTATACGTTACTTTACAACGCATTGCCCGATGACATTAATCAATTAAAACGAATGTAAGTTAAAAGTAAAATGTTTTCTGCTGCGTAACTGTTTCTATAGAATTAGAGACTATACTTATCATCAAAAATAAAAATAGTGTTTAATTCAACAAAACAATGATATATGATGCATTAGTTTACACTTGCATAATTAAAAAAAGACTTAATATGCCTGTAACCAGTAATGTACTTAAACTTCCACGTCACTGACCCCCATCTCGATCAGGGTTTTTTCAAGCTTCCATGACCCATTCAACACATGCTGAGATGGTTCCTAGTTTTGCTTCTGGAGATAAATGTAGCTTCACTATGAACACGTTTTTAGGAGCTCTCATTTTTCTTCCACTAGTAGGATTAGAGCTGGGAGTTAGTTACTATTTTGTTCGCAATGCCGAAAAATCAAATCTGCAGCAAGTTTACCGATGCAAATGCTTTCTAAAACTCCGGAAAGAAAATGTCAAGTCTTTCAAGAGTTTCTAATCTCGCGCTTTTTAAATTTTATGATTATTATTTTGTTTGTTTTATTTTTTAAACTTCTATTCATCTTTCACCTATTTATATTTAAAATGTTGGGAAGGCATTCTCTGGCTCAACAAAACGTGTGCAGATGATCTTCTCTCTCATACCTCACATACAGTTTTCA
The DNA here is from genome assembly GCA_011170035.1 of Teleogryllus occipitalis. Lineage (NCBI taxonomy): Eukaryota > Metazoa > Arthropoda > Insecta > Orthoptera > Gryllidae > Teleogryllus > Teleogryllus occipitalis. The sequence continues at coordinate 6,805 of BLKR01008187.1, forward strand.
CTGTTTTTTGATTAAATAAATCAAATCAAAGCTAGTCGTTGAAAGTGACTGCTGAGAAGACTTTTCGCCTGGTGTCACGAGTATCTCATGCATGACCACGTATACAAATGTTTGTTACTTTCTCACTAACACTTACGCAGTAGAGTGAAATTTATGTAATGTGCCGCAAACAAAACGGCGAATTTTTGGCAGAAAATCTCTCTAAGTGGATAAATCCAGTTGCTAAAGTTAGAAAAAAATCATTAACTCGTCGTGTAGCCGGAATTCGTGTTTTGTGGATCCTTGATATCAAAAAATCCAGTGACGGAAAAACGTCTATCTGTCCGTCCGTCTGTGAACAACACTAGCGGTTAAACCGTTCAGCCAATTTTCCTCAAAATCAATATTTTCCTAACGATTTGGGTGACAACGTCACCCCCAGAATTTGAAATTGATATTTTAATTTTGGGAGGTACTTTATATGAAGCCCCCGGGACAGTTTCAAAATTTCCCAAAAATGGTGCCATCGTTTTTGATTAAATTTTCTTGGATAATGTGAAAGCCCTTTTAAAGAATTGTGCAGTTGTCATTTTTGCTAAAAAACCTGATTTTTCGAAAATTGCAAAAATTCAAAATTGTGCAATTACAAAACATTGATATCGTGATCTATGGGCAAATACATGCCTGGAAACTCCTAAATCGTAGTTAAGAAATATGGATTGATCAGAATGGTTATATTGACTGACGTTCCATAACAAATTCGTTTTCCTCAACTAAACTTCGATATTTCATACGAACTTCCTAAAATTGATGTCCATCGAAAAGAAGCGCATTGGAAAGAACCGATCACCCTGATCATATTTTATGCATGAAACACGCGCAGGAAGACATTCAGGATAGTTGCTGTCACTGCACAGACCTTGATGCGACATGTGTCGTCCAGTCGTAGGAATGTATACGAATGAGGCTGTGGCACAACATACATATTTATTCAGTAGCGTAGCTCGGCTCGTTTTTTGGGTAGATAGGGACGTGCGGACATAGAGCTAGCGATCCTGGCGGATGTCAAGTAAAACTACGGAGAGATGCTACTGAAGTATACGAAATTCTTAGTGAAACCTTGTGGTGTAATATTCCAAGAATTCCAAGGGCAAGTCAATAACACGTAAAATTACACTGATGCAACATTTTAACCTTACATTTGACGTGTATTGGAACAATTTGATAGAAACCATTTGCATGGGCAGGCGGAAGAGGATGCTCCATGGCCTGAGTCTCGCCACGTAAAATAAGGCACTCATTCATTCATTCATTCAAACCAACTGTATTCTATTACTTTCCCAATTAACATAACAATAACATAAGAATAAATTGTACCAACGAGTGCTGTAGACAAAGAACTGATAACAAGTAATGTTTGCTCCCATGTAAGATAACCTATTTTGCAACGGAAAACTAACCACAAATTTGATATAAAATTCCCTTTGTAAAAATAACCAAACTCCCCACTCTCAAAATTAGCGAAGCAAGGGCTCAAGAAAACGTGCGCGGATAGTACCCTTACTAACTGCTGAGATTACTTACCTTTTTAGATATTTTCATGAACAGTATAGAATCATTTGTCCATCCTGACGATTCCATTATTCACTTTCAATGGACAATATTCACACGAGACCCAGCACGAACCTTCACTTCGACTGGCAGGATTTCTCACATCTAGGTATCTCCCTCAATCTGGACACGCTCTGAGCTTCCTACCTGTCTCGCGACGTGCATGGTAGTGAAGTGCACGTAGTTGTAATTGTTTGTGTGAAACAGGAGATGGGCAAGGAAAAATCGCGCTCAGTCCGTGGCCCGTTTGTTAGGACACAGCTCCAGAATTCACTTGGAGTTTATCAGAGAAACCATTGAAAACTACTGATCAGAACAGGCGACCACTAGAATTTTCCTCCAGACGGCCGCTGAATTCGACCTACCTGTATACCGACTTCGGTGGCTGAGGGCACCAATTCACGTCTTTGCAGTGCCTCTGACGGGGACGTCCTTGAGTCCCGATGCTGGCAGGACTTACAACACTAACTAGATTGCTATCCTCAGCCCTTACTTACAACGCTTACACTTACATCACTACACAACCACACATGACGGGAGACCTTTCTGGAGCTTAGGGCTTGTCCCGGCTGAGGCGGCGCCCCGCTGGTGGGATATATCTAGATATGGAAAACCCCACTAGACAACGGGTAGTCGGCGCCGGATCTCGCCCTCCAAGCGGGGGAAGATCACGACCACCTTCCAAGGAAAATGGATGTACTTACATGATTCTTTACCATAGCAGTGAACACGCCCTAAATCACTAATCAATCAATAAATAAATCCAGTATTTACTTGCAATTTATTGATGAGACCACTGAAAACTAGCGATCAGAGCAGCCTGCCACTAGAATTCCCCTCCAGACAACGGATAAATTCGACATACCAATGGAACTTGTGTCGAAAATCCGCCACTGTCAGGCCTCGAACCCTAGGACCGTCGGGTGGGGCGTTGCAGCGGCAACGAGCCGCCGCACCCGTGGAGGGGAGCAGGGTGGGGCGAGGAGCGGAGGGAGTTGCCGCGTCAATTAATACAGTCCCCGTCGCCGAGTTAGCGCGCTTCATTACGTCACAACACGGACCTCCCCAGGAGGGAGGGCGCTGGCGCTCTCAATCGGACCGCAAATTAAATTTATCGCCACCGTCCGACTGCGGAGGCTCCGCGACATTCATTTGTCCGGGGCGGAGGACGCGGCGGCGGTGGGGGTGGAGGGAACGCAGGCGGTGGAGGTGGTAGAGCGGGCGTACGCGAGGTGGAGTGGAGACAGGAGTTACTGCGAAAGTGACAGCCGTGCCGAAGGGAATGGAGTGAATAGAGGTAGCGAACACGCCCACAGGCGGAAGAGGCGGTGGAGGAGAATGATTGAATGATTGATTGGTTCGTTGTTCGTGACTCCGGGCGCGTCAACTACTGAGGTATTTAGTCCCGTAAGTGTAGTGCATGTTTTTCATCGGGAGGTGGCGGTGATCTTCCCCCACTGGATGGCAAGATCCGGCGGTGACCTACCATCGACTAGCGGGATTTTCCCCAAACAGGTATCTTCCACCAGCGGGGCACCGCCTCAGCCGGGACAACCTCTAAACCTCCAACTCACTCCATTCCAATCAGTTTCCGGGCATGTGAGGTAATGTTGTCAGAGTGCGTGTGTTTAAGGGTGAGGATAGGACAAGGAAGAAGAAGGAAAGATCGCGCGCGGTGCGTGGCCCGTTTGTTAGGGCACTGCTCCGGCATTCGCTTGGTGTTGATCGGAGAAACCACGGCACTACCGATCAGAGTAACCGGCCGCAAGAATTCTCCTCCGGACAGCGACTGAATTCAACCTTGCTCAAAAGCGTGTTGAATAATCCTGCCGCCGTCAGAACTGCAATGATATCAGTTGATGCCGTTGTCACCCCCCGGTGTGGTGTGGGCGAAGAAGGCACGATGATGAGTGAGGCCGTGATGAGTGAGGCGAGGAAGTGTTTCGGAGAGAGGAGGTAACCTAGTCGGTGGATACCGAAAAAGCCACAGAGGTAGAGAAGCTGGGTAAAAATACGAAAGTGTGATATAGGGAGTAAAAGCTGTAGATACCGCAAAAGTTAGAGAGAGGAAGTAGAATCTGTGCAGGAGAAGAGGGTGAAGGCTCTAAAATCTATCGAATGATGCAGGATAAGGAGAAAATGGAAGTGATTGGGAAATGGAGGCGGTGGGAGGGTGGATGCGGTAGAGTGCGATGGGATGACGGAGGTGTAGTGGTGAACATCCAGGGTGATGCAGGTGATGAGATGTGGAGTTGTGATGGAGGTGGTAAGATGGAGTGATTCAGATAATATGTGCTGGAATGGTGGAGATACTGTGGTCATGGAAGTGTTGAGAGGGCGAGATAATGATGGGATAATAAAAGAGGGGGTGTAAAAATGAAGGGAAGGGAAACGCAGTCTTGAGGTGGAGCCATTGGAGGAAGTAGTGGAAACAATGAGGTGATGGATGCTGTGTGGTTGGAGCTGGACGCGGAGGAGACTGGAGGTGGCGATGGTAGTGGGGTGGTGGAGGTGAAGTGATTTTCGAGTATTTAGAGGTGGTTTTGGTGGTGGTGGAAGAGGGGGGGCTGGCAGGTAGTCTGCTCACTCGTCAACGAATCGCATTTCTGTTGTGCTGAAGTCGCTTTTATAGTGATTGGACGTAACATTAACTATCGCGTAAAGAGGTGGACATTACAATTTTGTTTCAGGAATGAAAATTTAAGAAGGAAATCCAATTTCAAAATATCTACAAAATATTGATAAAAAGTTCAAATTTAATATACTTTCTACTTAACTAAAAATAGTTAACTCCGTGACAGATTAGTGATAAACAATCATTAATAAAACCTTATTTTGACCAATAAATTTTTAAAAATCTAATATATTTCGTATTATCATTTTCTGATACACATATTTAAAGAAAAAATATAAACATTATTACAAAAATAGGCTCTTCTTACAAATGTTTGCCTGATATTGATAGTACATCAATAACCAGAAATATGTATGACCAGAAATATGGTGACCAGAAATATGTATGACAAATACGTTTTTTTTTTGTTTTTCGGTCATTTTTCACCGCTTCGTTTTTCTAGATACTTCTAGATTACATTAAGGACCGGGAAGAGATTTATTCAATATTATTGAAGTGGTTCCTGGAAGCTCTCTAGTTAGGTGCAAGTTCAAGAGTGATGTTTATATAAGGTTTGCCCAGTTGACATACTAGCATTTTCAAGAATTCTTTCTATAACAGTCATACCCATTTTGTATATCTTCGGTGTCATTGTAATCACTCGCCACCTCTTCTAACCATCTAGAGATAGCGATATCATGGTCCGTGTCAACATGAGACACAATTTTAAACGAAAACGTCATTTCAGAGACAGTTGCGTAACTGCCGTAGTGGTGCTGCTGTGACCCCAACAAATATTTTCACACACACGCCACTGCAAAACAACTGCACGAAATTCTCGTTCTTTTCAAATTAAAAAGATCAGCACATTATTTGAAGGTAAACAGCATACCAACGTTCTCATTTGAAAACAGCATACCAACGTTCTCTTCTCATAGGCATGATATTCAACTTCGACATTCGAGTGGGGTCAAAATGACACCACGACGCCAAGTTAAGGGTTTTTGAGCATTGATGTTCGGCAACATCCATCGATGTTTTAATGTCGATGGCGCGTCCGTAGTCGCCGCGCGCCTTGCCCACTCCACAGCCGCGGGATGGTGGGGGTGGGGGAGGCGAATGTGACAGACTCTGCGCCCACCGGGTCAAAGTACTCGCTGGATTAGCGCACAAGCACGCGGTGATTGCCCTACCCGCGCTCGCGGCAGGGGCGGCCTGTCTCCGGGACGCAACCTAGTAATTGAGTTTGCAGCTAGGCGGCGCTGCGGGCAGCGGATGTGAGCGGAAGTGGCTGACCAGAGAGATTGCTGTCAATTATGCTCATTTGCTGATCACTAGGCTCGTGAACGCGCTTCAATTCGAATGAAATTACATTTCCTGCAAGAAGTATTACAAACTAATTTGGCACGAAATATATCGCTATTTTCAATTGAATTATATAACTTTAAACTGAAATTGGAGTTATATTAGAGAAGTGTTTTTGAAAACGTATATAACACACAGTACGCAGGGAAACTCCCTCCGCAGTGAGCCGAATCAGGGACTTGTATTAAAATTTGAATTTATGTTGGTTGTAACCAAATCACTGCGATACAAGTGTAGGAGACCACACATCCAGCATCTGTTATGAATGTTGACGAGTGTTATGAATGAATACGTAATTTAGTTTTAACAAGCTGGAGCTCGTGCTACCAACATTATTTCTGTTGTTAGCACTCTCACTCCCAGCAAGATGTCATTGCCGAGAGACTTTCCTAGCGTGGTGTATTTTTCTTTCCAATCAGGACAAAACTATTACAGTTATACTTTATTAAGAAAATTTCGAATTGAAATGAATGAGATGCTTAGCATTGGACAATTGTGAACCATCTTTACCCGACAGCCATAGAAAGATAAATGAAACAAATGATTTCTGTATGAAACAAGTGACGTAGTCTTTGCACTTCGACTGGTACTCATTTTCTCTTGATTATCAATTAAAACTCAGTAGGTGTCACCTCTGTAAAGAGCTTGTTCTGTACCGTACTTGTACAGCTAACTAATGCACGAGACTCGCGCACTTTCCAAATTTTATTGTTAAAATTAGTTTTGCAGTGACTGGCTCGCGTCATCTTCTTTCTTTTGAAACCGAAATTTATCAGGTCAGCTTCACTGCATTTCGGGTGCCTCGTGGCTGGCAAAGAGAGCCATTGGGCATGGCGTTCCGATCAGTGAACTCCCAATGGCCGGTAACGGGCTGAGGGCCACCGGCGCTCAACGTTGTGCGGTGGTATGCAGAGCCCTTTCATCGCACGCGCGAGGAATTTGGGCGCCGCGCGCGGCACAACTCGCCCGCGAAATCCGCCGCCGCAGGAAAAAAACAGCCGGAGGCCGCGTGGGTGGGTGGGGCAGGGTGGACAGGCGGGTGAGAGGTTGAGGGGTATGTTTGTGGGTGTGTCGGTTGGCGGGTGAGTGTGTATATGTGGCAGTGGGTGGATGGACGGGTGATTGCGTGATTGGGTGGGCGGTCGTGTCAGTCGGTGGGTGAGAGGGAGAGCTGGATGGTGGGTGGGTAGTGAGTTGACCTATGAGTGGGTGGGTGGGCGTGGATGAGACCGCATGACCAAGTGGGCGGGTGAACTTGTGGGTGGTTGGGGTAGGTGAGCTTAAAAGCGGGTGGGAGATATAGAGGGAGTGCGAGCTGGAAGAGGGGCGTATGGGGAGTGGGGAGTATGTTGGGGAGTGGGTGGGTGGGTGTGCCAGTTGGTGGGTGAGTGTGTTTTGATGTGTGGTAGTGTGTGGCAGTGGGTGGATGAACGGATGATTGCGTGACTGGGCGGGCTGTCGTGTCAATAGCTGGGTGAGAGAAAGGGCTGGAGGGTGGGAGGGTAATGAGTTGACCTATGAATGGGTGGGCGGACATATAGGTGAGTGGGCAGGTGAACTAGTGGGTGGGCGCTTGAGCTCAAAGACGGGTGGGCGACTGGGCGAGCTAGTGGGGGCGTGTGGAGAGAGTCTAAGTGAGCAGGTGGGCCATTGAACGAGTGGACGGGTTGCCGGGCGTGCGGGTGGGCGAGCGCTGGGCGGTGGGCCGTGTGCAAATTATCGGGACGTCATTTGGCGTGATTTGCGTCGCGCGTGCCTCACGCTGGTATGCGAGAAATCCGCGCAAGGTCAGCAGCGCTGGCGGCGGCGGTGACGGGGGCGGGGACGGCGGGGGCGGCGGTAGGGGGCGGGGAGGGGGTGGGGCATGGGGAGGGGGAAGGGAAGGGGTGCGCGCCGCGCGGGATTTCGTTCGAAACATTCACGAGCGTCCGTCGGTGAACGCTGGTTTCGCCTGCAGGGGATCGCCAGTGGGTGAATGTTCTTTTAGAAAAAAGTTATATTCTCTCTCTTTCTCTCATCTGTTTCAAAGGCTCTGCAACCACAATTTATTTCGACTTGGTATGTACAATCTAAAGTATCTGCCAATGTTTGTGCATTTATTTATCACAAACGTCTGTTTTACACGAAAAATAATTAAAGGTTTGCCCCAGTCTACCTACAGTGTAAATTGAAAGTAATTGAATTCAAATCCCAACCCGCAGGTGTCCTCCATCCTCTCTCATCCAGTCCCCACTAGATCTGCCCATCCCTGCTGCTATTCCCTCATTTCCTCCTCCTCCCTCGTCTCATATGGTCTCACCTCGCCTTGCTTTACTCAGACACGCTCCGTCTTACTAAGTCACGCATTGCTTTGCCTGCACACGGATGTCGTTTTCTGCTATTTTCCATTATATTAATAATTAAATATATAATTTTAAAAAATAGTTTGCTAAAATTGAAACGCCTAGTATTTAAGTGAGAATACTATGCGAACGCAATATTCAAATTGGAAATTCACAATTGGATACTCACAAAGAACAGTTATGTGGCCTCAACAGTGAGTTAGTTGTGAAACGTAACTAGGAAGCTAATACAATGATGCATAGCTCAGAACAGTAACCATCATGCCTCATGTTTAGTATTAGCTTATTATACTTATTTCAACTATGGGGAGCATTTCAAGTTCTTTACACATCTCAGTTCTAAGCTGTAATCTTGCAAAGCGTCGTCCAGGACTATTTAGAATTAACGATTTGCATTCCGACCGAATAAACCTACCTACATACACATCTGCCTGACGAACGCTCTGGTCAGGCAGTCAAGGGCGGCGTCTATCAACATCGTAACTGATGTTGAAATGAGTTATTTTCATTACTCTTGAATGTGAAATCCCTTTTACTCTGTAGAATACAAAGGAACTTACTCTATCTTGTCTTATTAACACCCATGATGGTAAGCTTTACTGTATTATTTCTACAAATAACCTCATTACAGAAGCCGAAAGAGGGAAAATGCTGTAGCTAGAATAACGATGATGGGAATATCAGGAGTGAATTTACTACATAGAAAAGGATACTTAATATTTTCTTGGTCGAATTACACTTGATAAGCAAATCTGGACATACTATACTCTGTATTCTATATAAACACACACGTAATGCACATCCAAACGATTTATTACCACTCTAACACCCATGATCCAACTCAAAACATAAACGAAATATACTTAAAAATCTGATAAGTAACCATTACATTTTTGCTCATTTATGTAAAGTCGCTTTACAACAGCTCTGATCAAGAAACTATATATTTCTCTCTCACAAAATGCATATTCCAAAATTTTAGATCAGGTCAGATGTGACGAATCTGGATATAATCTTGGGGTTCCATTGCCAAAAACTATCGTTGCATGCGGTCTTGTTCCAACGACTCGCAGAAAAAGAGTTGAAATTTCGTCAAATCCGCTTTTTTTGTTGTTGTTTTTTTTCCAAAAATGAAACAAATAATTTTCGACCACCCGCACCGTCCTCACCCTACACCAGCAGCTGCGTCTCACGGCCCTTCGGCCGCACCCTCTACCCCGCCCCCACTCACGACCGAGCAACGCCCTGCCCTCCTCAGCGAGCCGCACACTCAAAAAGCCGCAGAACTTCGTTTTCCGTCTAGACACTGCAAGATACGAACGTCCCAGTTCGCTAACGCATCTGGATACTACGTTCTGTGTATAACAATTTTTAAATAATTTGTATAATTTACATTTTTATATTTCATGTATTCCGGTAATTTTTTCAATAGCTCTGATGATCGCCACGCGATCGAAAAGATCTTTAGTTTAAATGTGTATTTGATACTGGACAACACCTTTTATTTACTTATATATTAGAAGGTATCTATCTCACTAACGATCTAATTCTTTAAAAATAATCTTCCTTTGTGGGGACAGCATTACGATTTCCCACGCCTACAGCTGCAGAAGAGATGCCGATGGACTGCTTCAGGCCCATTTGAACGGTCTCCGATGTTTGTTCGTAAGGGTTTACTTCGAAATCCACCAAAGATTCATTCTAATTTAATTATGAATAATATTTAGCGTCTCGCAAAGGGCAAGTGGCCTCGTCGCCGTTAGATTCTGGGGTTCCTAGTCGGTCACCCAACAAGGAACCCGCAGTGTCTCGAATTCGTTTAACGTTCGTGACTTCACGTAGTTAACGAATTCGGCTAGCGATGTCGATTTCGCCGTCGTGACCTTTCAATAGAACTATCTCAGCGTTCACCTGGATGACCGAGGAAACCACGAAAAACCCGGTAAGATTGGTCGGCAAGGGGATTGAACCCGGGCCTCCCAAATTCGAAGTCAGCGCGCTAAGACCAGAGGTACTTCTTTTGGTAATCCAATTTAATACCCACCATCAAACCTTAGAATTATCCAACCATTAAATTGGCAAATCGTCATCTTTTACGAGATTTGGAGGCCTTCGTGACATATAATTTGAAAAGTGCTTTTCTGTCTGTGTGGAATACAACATGGTTTCCACGTAAACCTGTTAGCTCATTCATCGATGAAATAGTAGTTTATACAACTAATTTATAATGTTTATTGCTTAAGTACATGGGTTTAAAAACGAGCGACGGTAAGAGGCAGTTTTCAAAATAACGCTATTGTTTTAATAACAGCAACATTTTTTAAAAATAAGAGCATTATATATTTGTAAGAGAATTAAAGTTATTTTTGTGAAACAACTTGATTGTGCAGTCACGGATATTTGACTTTTTTAGGAAAAAAGGGTGGTTGGGGGTTCCGACAACAGCTACCTCCCCTCGATTCTTTCGCTGCGATTGGCTGAACGTATGATGTCGCTATCATTCATGCCATAACCGGCAAATACATCATAATCTGTGCTATAAGATAACCTTCTCGAACGATTTGTTGTAACGAGAAGGTCGTTTATAATCCTGGAATTCGAACAAAACGTATTTAGCAATGTCACTGCAAGTTAAGGCGTGACGTGTGCAACGCTTTTACCAACGCGCAGATAAATTCATTGAACCTTTCTGCTCACTTTGGATTTTAGCAATGCACTGAGGATTTTAGCAATGCACCTACCTCTCAGATCAAATAACACGTAATTTTTGAGAGGCTCGGTATCTTACTTAGTAATACTTGAATGATGGACAAACCAAAATGAGCTAAGTTTTATTCTATTTATTTATTTATTTATTTATTTTACGTCAAAAAACAGTTAAAACGTGCTATGGAGAGAAATGAATTCTGTGCACGTTTTCAAAATTCTATGATCCCTACTGAGTCATATACTACCTGAATTTTGAATTAATTAAAAAAAACACTCTGATGTAATAAAATATATTTTCAAGGATAAATCATCAATAAATTTTGGGCTCTTATTCATGCAAAGTATATTCCTTTTTACTACCATAATATCATAAGAAACAATGATAATCAAACGAATTATGTGACAAAAATTATGCCTTAAGTATTTCTTCAGAACACGTTCATTCAAGAAAGTCTGCTATCAGACATTCCAAGTCACAAATTTGTGAATGGTTTCCCCACATGTACGATGAGTTGGTGGGTGAGAAAAGGTAGTTGAGGATTGCTCCGATATTCAGGATATTAATCCGAGGAATCCCCTGTACCGGCTGATTTCAACCGCCAGCTTCCATTCTCCTTCAATGAGTGACAGAATCTGATTCTTTGATTGAATTTCTTCTGTAAAGCTACTTAAGTTTAAATATTTCACTTAAATTAGATCAATATTTATTTTTGTGTTCATCCTTATATTTACCTAATTTAATATTTTATTGTTCGAACACAAATTTAAAATAAAATTGATGAAAATTCGTAAAATGGAATTCACGAATGAAGTCAGTTTAAATTAGCAAGTTGTATTTCTTTATGCAATAAGCATCAAATGCATTAATGTAAGAGATGGTCAACCCTTTGAATTGGATTCTTTTTGGTGCATGCCATTTCTTTCTCTTAGTAATTATAGTTTCTGGAAACATTTATTACCATCCATTTTTTCTCAAAGAGCATTTCTTTTTGAATGTTTAATTCAGGAGGGGTGTTTAAAGTATCTTGATCCTGGCTTAAGCATTTTATGCATTCTCTGCATATCCTCATGATTTCCCAGAAAAGGATGGCGTGCCTACCACTCAAGCACAGCACCAACGTCATAGTTTTCTAGAAAAGAGTTCTAAAAGCAATACATGAAAAATTCGTTTTATTTAAACTCATGATTCCATTGACATATACGATTTAAAGTCATTTAGTTTAAGAACTCACTCATTATAAATATGTTACAGTGTAATTACAACAATTAATGGTAATACATTTATATCAAAATACATTAAGATTATACAATTTGTGAAGCTGTTATTGAGAGCAGAATATCAAGCCTGGAATTGAAAATATGCAACATTGCGACCTGGACAGAATTTGAAGTGCATGTCTGTGGTATACCACATCATCAACATCCCGAGAAAACGGGAAAACACAATTTTCTCACTGTGCAGGACATTGATATAGCGGCGTAACTGCGTGGTCTTTAGTTCTTTGATAAACTCTAGATTATCCGACAATTCAGATAGCGAATTGTATTCTTTACTATGATCCTGTGTCTCCCCAGCTTTTTTGGTCACACTTGAGGTGTTTTGTTTAATATATCTGAGTGTGCGGTCTGTTGTAGCTACGTCATCCTGGGCAAGCACAACGCCCTGTTTTGTTGCTAGTAGTGTGACGGGAGTTTGATTGATTGATTTTTTCGTGTTTCCGGGCGCGTCAACTGCTTTGGTCATTAGTCCCGTTAGTGTGGTGCATGTTTTTTCTCGGGAGATGGCGGTGATCTTCCCCAACTGGATGGCGAGATCCGGCGCCGACCTACCGTCGGCTAGTGGGGTTTCCCCCTAACCAGGACTCTCAGCCAGGTGTATTGCATGTTAGTGTAAGTGAGTATGTAAGGGGAGTGGACAGGACAAGGAAAGGGAAGGACAGATCACGCGCGGTCCATTGCCCGTTTGGTAGTGTCCTGCTTCGGCATTCGCCTGGTGTTGATCGGAGAAACCACGGAAAACTACCGATCAGAGCAACCGGCCGCTAGAATTCTCCTCCAGACAGCGACTGAATTCGACCTAGCTGCAAAATATCGAAAATCCTGCCGCCGTCGGGACTCGAACCTAGGACCTCCCGGTCGGAGGCGCTGCAGCTGACGGGAGTGTGCGGTCTGTTGTAGCTACGTCATCCAGGGCAAGCACAACGCCTTGTCTTGTGCTAGTGGTGTGACGGGCGCGTGTGTTCTGTTGCAGCTACGACATCCGGGGCAAGCACAGCGAGTTGGCGTCGCACTGGCGCGACCGCGAAATGCTGCAGCAACGCGGCTACTTCCGCACTATCACGGAGCCCGCGACGCTGGCGCTGGACGACGTGCGCGCCGAGGACGAGGGCGACTTCCGGTGCCGCGTCGACTTCCGCCGCTCGCCCACGCGCAACTCCAAGGTGCGCCTCAACGTCGTCGGTGAGTGCCCGCGCATGTGCAACAGCTCCCTAGGCGCCCGCCATTGGCTCCCAAAGGCAACACCTTTCTTTTATTAAATAAGCTTTTTTTGATCGCATGAACTGCAAGGTTATTAGTGACCATTTATACAATACTTTACAATTCATCAAATAGTTTTATTCTTAAACAAGTATGAAGTTCGGCTTTGAACACACTTTTCCCTATGTTAAAATGTGTCTTTAGTCCTCCAGGGATTAAAGTAATCCTCCAGGATTAAAGTTACCACACCCACCAGCAACTTCCATTATTATTACAAGTTGAGAAGGAGAGATTGGATATACCGCAAGTCTAAGAGAATACTCATACGTAAGTTAAAAACTGAGCTTCAACAATAAACACTGATCGTCACAAGAGTTTTTGACAAATCTGTAAAATTCAAAGCTTGTAAAAGCCTTAGTTATATTGGCCTTTTTCAATTACTCTTCAAAATTCAATCAATTTACATTATCTGAAAATATCAATATTATTTAAAGCGTGAAATACGATTCGTCAACTATTTTTCCTAAAAAAATACTTGGAGATATCAACATAGTACTTGACATGTAAAGTTGACCTCACCGTTGAATAAAACCTCCAAAACGTTAAAGACTTTTTTTTATTGTTAAAAAATGCAACTTCAATTTCTTCTGCAAGTGTTCTTACTTTCTTATCATATCTTCGTTTGCAGAAACACTAGTACTCTTTTTTTCATAAATGTCTCGATTTTCTAGAAATAATTGTGAAACATCTCATTCTCCTTCTTTCTTGAGATCATGAGGAATTTGTAGATCTTCATCTTCAGAGTGTAAATAATATGAATCGTTTGCTTCGTTCAAAAATTCCTCCATTCGGCCATGCAGAACGCAAACCTGCTGAAATCAGAGCCACCTAAAGGTGACCTCCAGAAGAATGTCCGCCATATACTGTAATGCTTCGTCGTTCGTGGCATAGGTGTGCACGAGAAGAAATATTGTTTAAAAATATAGTTTTGTATGTGACACGGGGTTGACCTGAGCTTTATTCACTCGGGAGAATTATGTCCCTCGTGCTGCCACACTCGGGACACAACTGTTCTCCCTCGTGAATAAATCTCTACTTAAACCCATTGTTATATAAATAACTATTATAACTTTTAGAAATTTGAAGACACTATGAATGTGAAATGTTTCCGTTAGTAATTTGGAAAGAAAACTTGGATGTGAATATGTCGTACGTGAATATATTTCTTTGAATACACTGGGCAGTCTATTAAGAGATGATTAGTTATTGGGATGTTAGATGATATACAAAGAGATGGATATTCTCTATTGTTTACTGCAAGAAAAGATTGCAACAACTTTATTTTGTTGTTTTCTCAATAAAAATCTCATCTCATTCGCAACATTTACAAAATAAATATACTCGCATATCATTGTATTCCAAGCGAACTATTAAAAGAACATTTACTGCATGGTGTCCGGGCAGAAAACGTCGAAATTCGAAAATAAGCTCTGAAGACAATTTTAAGCATATTTTGGCTAATAAGCTACATGAATATTCTAAATGACTGATATGCAATACGCACTCAAACGTTGGCTCAAAAAAATTCTTTCTAAGCAAAAATTGGCTTTGTAGTAGAATAGAAACACTCCAGAAACATGTAAATTGTTTGTTGTTTGCCAATGAAGGAAATGTATTTATTCAGAAAGAAGAAATACCTAGAAATAACAATAGAAATTGAATTGTATAAATTGGGTGCTTTCTTATTTATAGGTTAATTTTTCTTTCTGAAAATATACATTAATTTTTTGGTAAATAAACAAATTACATGTTTCTGGAGTGTTTCTGTGATTCTTCAATGCAAATTTTTGCCTAGAAAGTATTTTTTTCAAACCAACTTTTGTGGGCTTATTGCAGCTCAGTCATTTAGAATATCCAAGTACTTTATTAGACAAAATATGCTTAAAATTGTCTTAAGAGCTTATTTTCGAATTTTCGACGTTCCCTTACCGGACACCTGTATGTATTTGGCATTTTGGATCGACTGCCTGACAAACTAATGGTGTACCCCGTGCCTGGATCTAGTTTAATTTCAACGCTTGAGGGTAAGAGATCAGATCGATTACAATATTTTTTAATATCTGATAGACTATTTTGTTTTACGAGCATAATGCATATTTCATAAATTTATAATACTGACGGTGTAAGTTCAGGTGTCTGATTGATAACGCTACAACAATCATTTGAGATCGCTGATTGATATAAAATAAGTTGATTTTCATGTTGCTTTGGATTTGTTTTGTGGTTTTGCCTAAAGGATTAAGATTATTATAATCCCAGGACGGAAAGATATGATGCTCTCGTGTGAAAAGTGAGTTTCCAGCTTCACGGGCTTCAAAGTTGATCTGAAATCTCTTACAGTCATCGGTTGTATGTGGTCTGTTTTTGCTTGCTTATGAGTGGTATTTGATTCAATCAGAGAAAAGCACGGGCAATTCAGAGTGTTGTTTCTTGAATAAATAATTATTAATATGCCTGGTGGACAGGTTTTTCAACAATTAATAGCCGTATGCGTATTAGGATATTACTGGAGAATATATTACTGTACATATTTTAATATCGTGATATTCAATGAAGTAACCTGCAAGTAGTGAAATTTGTTTACAAAATAGTTATTAATTGGCATTGTTAACTTGGTTTCATTATTGCAATCCAGACTCCAAACTTCTCCGCCATGATGATATACAAAACTCTCACTGCACTAAAATGATATTGTTTAATGCAATGTAATATTGTACAATATTTATCATGTACCATTTAGTACATATTAAAATACCACAAACTATTTTATACTTCTGTTAGATGTAGATTATTTTTACAATATACTTACATACTCATATTTAAACTCGTTTTGAAAATTTCGAGGTTTAAACATATAGTTCTGGAAAAATTATGAATATCTCCTGAAATCTGCGCATCTTCTACTACTATTTATTCTTCACTTTATTTTTCTTTGCTATCGTTTAGCTAATATGTTTTGATTTTCTTACAAAAGAAGAAAATTTATATTTGGTGGAAAGAGATTCCGAATTTAAAACCTTTATCAGTGAACATGAAATATGCACTGGTTGATATTAATTATTAAATGAAGTAGATGGCCTCTCAATCGTTTCACGTATTTAATTATTATTATTATTATTATTATTATTATTATTATTATTATTATTATTATTATTATTATTATTAATATTTTCCCAAGAATGTTAATGTCGTAAATATGAAAGAAAATTTAGCGTATCATTCCCACATAAAAAGCATTACAATACAGCAAAAAACAAAACAATATATTAATCAATTTAATACTTTCATTTACATTTTTCTTTTCGTGCGTACTATTAAGTCAAACATTCGCATCGTTTATGTTTGGCTCGATGTGCAAATCTTTATTACATAAACAACTTAATCTTATCACAGATAACTTCCAAAACCTTGCACGAATTCCAACACCCTTTCGTCGAATTTATTAAACGATGTCGGCAATCATGGAACGATGTCGGCCTTTACGTTGCAGTAGACATCAACATTCCCGAAAGAAAGATAAAATTATACACTATCTAAATAAATCATGACCAACTTAATAATTGTAACTCTACTTTAATAATGATCATAAGTCAGAATTTATGTGCATTGCTTTTATGTTCTTTATAATTTGGCATTACATTTCAATCGATACGAATCCAACTCCTCACAAATCACAATCCGTTCCTCTGGACTTTTTCTGTCTGCTTCACAATATTCCAAAACAAAACAGTAGCTCTTTTCATTGCTTGGTGTAACGTATTGTAGGACTACAGCCAGCAACCGCCAAAGGGCGGCGGCAGAGTGATTAGACGCCAGGGCCAGGCAGGATGTGACACGCCGAGGTATTCTGAGAAATCCTAAGAGCTAGGGAAAGGGATGCCCAAATTGCGGGACAGCGCATTTTTGCCGCGTGCCGCGTGACAAATTCTTGGAATCCATGGAAATGGATGTCCAAAAATGCCTGGCAAAGCGACTAGTGCGGGCTGTGTGCAAAACCCAGTGACGTTTCAGGTCACGTGGGTGGTAGCTATATAAGAGCGAACGCAGAGCGCGGGGGTGGGGTGTGTTGAGCTGAGTGGGAACCCTCGTGCGAACGCACAAACTTGCGCCCAGGGCGGTGCGGAGGCGAGCTAGGCTCGTGCGGCAACCCATGTGTTGGGACGCCGTTGTGGACTATATCCACGGGTGACTGAAGTCGCCGGAGCTGTCTGCTGTGTGCGGGAGGCTCGCTGAGGAGGGGCGCGGGCCACGAGTCAGTTATTCATTTTTAAGGATCGCTCCTGCGATCCCAGGAAAGTAGATCTACCAGAGCTGTAACTTAAGTAGTACTGTACATATTGTGAATAAACCTGTACATATTTATCATTGAAGCTCGTGTCTGTGATTATTGTGTATTCCACGACGTCAC
>BLKR01008188.1:2500-24335 GCA_011170035.1 Teleogryllus occipitalis
ACAACTATCGCAAAGTGTATTCACTGGCAGCATTTCCTTCAATTCAACACTTTTGAATGAAACTATTGTGTCTCTTCGTCATTTCAATGCCGTCGAGAGCTTCTGAAGCGGGAGGGCAGCCGGAGGGACTTTCCTTCCCGGAGCAAGCGCCGAAGCGGCTAAAGTCGCCAGCGCTCACTGGCGGTGAACGAATCCTCGGCGATTGAGAGGTCGAATGCACTGAACTTGACACAGAAAGCTTTCACGTTTATGGGCGAGTTTTTCTCCTGTCTACGAAAACGAGGAAGATATGTTGGAGGGATTACAAGATGACTAGGGAGTGTTAAATTACAGTGGAATCAGCGGGTAGTGGGATAAGATCGGTGTGGTGGCGTCTGGAAAAAACTTTGCTCCCATTTGGTTGGTCACCTCAAAAAATCTCGCCTGTAAAATTCCTATTTATATATACGTTTATCCTTTTATCTACAGTTTTAACGTTTTTTGAATACATTGGCGTTCAGTTAATTAAATAAGTTGCGGGGGCAGGTGGAAATGGTAATTTTACAATAAGGTGCAGTTGTTAATTAAAAATGCCTTGCGGGTACCGGTTCTATCGTATAGCCGTGTAGTAGAAGTATGTAAATGTGGCAGAGGGGAAAAAAAGATAGAAAAGTTCAGTAACAACCATTACCGATGGTAGGTTTTGAAATGTCTGTTAGAATTGCAATGCTCTCCGAACCAAAATATAACAAAAACCGTGTGGCAGGTTTCATGGCGTCAAAAAAGCTTGCGCTTTTAAAATATCAAAATATTGAATTCGGTTTCTTAGGGAAAGCGAACGTCCAAAGTAAAAATGTATTTACTCTCATCACAGTTTTCCATAAACTTCAGGAAATTGGGCCATTTGGGTGCGATTCTTACCATGTTACGCACAAAAAGAAAGCAAAAGAAGTTTAATTTTACGTAATAGTTTTTCGAAATTTTCCAAAAGCTAATTTTTGAATAATTTTCCAAAAAAGCGTAACTTTGTGTCATGTTCAAGGGTTTAAGTTCAAAACTACACACACTCACTACAGAACTCCGTCTAACACTGCAAACTACTCTAAAAAGGAAGTGGCATTACCGGCTCGCAATTCGCAAAACAGTAGCAAAACATAGGCCAAAAGATGACAGCAGAATACAGCCACATCAAAGGAGTCATCTCGTCAGCGCTGAAGTATTCTCGGGCACGTGGACGGGAAGGGATCTATCTTGGGTCACTACTAAATCAACAATAATGCTATAGAAGAAGAAATCAAATAAATAATAACAGCTGGGAACAGAGCATACTTTGTATATAAGGATCTATTTAAGAGCAAATTGTTGTCCAAAGAAGCCAAGTTATACTATGCAGTAGTTAGACCAATAGTTACATACGCAACCGAAATATGGACTATTAAGGCAAATGACAATCAAAAACTTATGAAATTCGAAAGGAAGATATTAAAGAAAATATTGGGTCCTGTAAGGCTAGAAAATGATCAATGGAGAATAAGATTCAAGACAGAAATAGATAATTTAATAAAGCACAAAAGCATAATAAATCATGTAAAAGCACTAAGTTTCAGCTCGTTCGGACACTTTTGTAGAATGGATGATGAAAAAGATGTAAAGAAGATCTATAATTGGATCCCATTATAAACAAGAAAGAAGGGAAGGCCAAGGAATAAATGGGAAGACGATATTCTAGAAGACATGAAGGTGATGAAAGTAAAAAAACTGGACGAGACTGGTTCACGACAGGAAAGGATGGAAGGATGTTGTAGAGCAAGCCAAAACATTTCACTAAGAAACGTTGTAGCGCCTTTTAAGAAGAAGACGTGGACGGAAAGACGAGAAAATGTGAGCGCGATCTATGCCCGAGCTTGGGGGTGTGTGTCACTGCAGCGCTTCTCACCGGGAGGTCCTGGGTTCCAGTCGCACATTCGCAAGCTGAAGCGGCTCAAGGTGGTAAATAGTGGCTTCGTACGATAATATGTTTGCCAGATTTTTTTTCTATGAAATAAACGAGAATGATATTATGTTTATATACCACACTACTTATTACTATTTGATGTTTATTTTCTTAATAAATTCTCCTTTACATAAACATCTTTGCTAAGTGACACGAATATGTTTGAATAGCGAATTCTTTTCTTGTTTTGTGTTCTGTTATAAAATTATTGTTATTTATTGTGTTTCGCAATCATATGGAATGAATCAACTAGGCTATACACATTAACAATCCTTTCTTTCAGTCGGACAGCGCTTTTAACAGACAATAATATTTGTGTGTAAAACATTCTAACCTGAACGCAGAATGTTCAATCATTTAAATCACTCTTAAGTAAGCAGGGTTACAAAATAAAGATTCTTTCGATGCACATTTTTCTAAATTTTACCCTCAATTGAGAATTTGAAATTGGTCTGGTGTATTGGCTGGATTTAATGGATCATTTCTGTACCTTAAAAAGAAAATGGTAATTAATATAACTAAATTTGTGACAATAACTATGAAGTAACTTCTGCCAAAGACTGTCTTGGGCCAGGTATCCAGTGAAGTACCGCCGCTCTGGAGGAATTTGTACTGCCCTTACTTTTAATTTCTCGGGACGCAGTGCCCGCAAACTCAAGTTAGCTTGTTACCTTGTTCGCGACCGTGAGCATTAATCAAAGTCAGAGTAAAGGTCGACCTTGGGCTTCAATGTGTTAAATGTGGTTTATCCGTATTGTGTAGTGATATGTCAACAATGAAGTTGGTAGTTCGTGGGTAAGTGAAGCAGGGACTAATATTTTCAGATTTTAGAGAAGTCATCGCATGATACTATAAGGTTTTGGACAAAATGTCATTAACAATCCCTACGACACAATATTGTCGCATAGCATTCGACGTTATAATGAGGGGATAATAATTACGTAATCAAGTTCCATCTACAACCACTATTACAATTCAAAGTTCTAAGTCAAGATTACACACAACGTATGGTCTGCAGGCGTTATTATTGGCGTGTATTGTTAAGAAATCCGCAATACACACCTTCCTTCCTGCATCATGGTAAGATCACAGAATTGTAGTCGATCTGATCCATGGGGAACTCATTGTTCAATGATAACAGTATCGCAAAGTTTGTGCATATAAATAGAAAACCATTATTTAGGTACAACAGAATAAACAATGGACATGTTTCGGAATAAAATATCTATAAATCATAAAAATATTTTTTTTCTAAAACAAACAATACGAAGGAGTAACAAACAGTAGAAGGAAACAAGGGTGTAATACATTGTTTATTCTAAATCATCTAAATCAATAATTGTGTAGCATTTGGTTGAATTTTAATTGCTTACACTATTATTAATTCATTGAAAAACGGTTTTCCAGATGCGTTCTGTAATATTAAACATTTCATTCTGTACCAGAGTGCACTTCATCTCGATATTGAGCACACTTTCCAAATTTCCTTGCAATATACAACAAATATACGACTGTTTGTAGATTTGATTATTTATTCTTGTTAATACAAATAATCGTGCCAATAAAAATTTGCAGGTACAGCATTTTTCTGGCATTAATACAAATTTATTATAGCTAATTTGAGTGAGACAGTTATTCGGCTTATAATCTAATCAGTCAATTAATTAAGGAAAATTTGAAGTACGTTTTTAAGAGATATCCTAACATTCATTTTAAAACAATATCATCTGTTTGCGCTGACAATAAGCAGAGTCCCATCTTGCTTCGATATGATGAGCAAAGCGACATAAAAGTTGAAGGGGAGCTGCTCTTATCTGTGACATTAATTTTTCACCAAGGTGAAAGCTTTTAAAACCCCTCAGCACGGCAGTTTTTGCATTTTGACGAGAAACGCAGAGTCTGTTTTGTATAGAAAGTACATAAACAATGATGAGCTGATGTTTACATTATTCACGTTGTTTCTTGAATGCGGTCAAATTGTATATTTTAAACGCATGTTTTGTTTTTTAGTTGTTCAAATATGAAAAATGAATGCAATAATCTATACATAAAAACTATGATATATACCTAATAATATGATAAATGTAGTGAATATGAATGAATTGGAAAAATGTTGAAGTAGTTAAGCCCTCTATAAATGCTACGAGAGTTCACAAGTAAAGCAGCAAACTGGTGACTAAAGTATTATTGTTATGCGTTTTTCAAGCACAACATGTAGAAACTCCTTTATCAACGTATTGGTTTGCACTCGACTTCTAGGTCAGACCGTCTTTGGTGGGATCGTAATATAATATGCTGTTTCTTTTATCGATCATACAACGAAATGATGTAGTGTAGTAAAACTACAAACACACTGAGATTTATTAAACTTTACAAAAGATGAATAAAGAATATTTGGAGTATTGATGCTTTGAAACAAAATTAGGAATATATGAAAATTATTTAATCGATAGCAAATTGTAAGAATTAAGTAATTATTCACTTGCCCACTCAGTTAAGCATTAATTATCCATTTATTCAGCTGAGTATATTATTAGTAATACAACAATAGACAACGATAGTACTAGCAGCTACTACTCGAAAACACTTCTTGAATGCAGGAAGGTGCATCAAGGTGAATCAGTTGAAGGAATATAAATTGTGCTTGTACAAATCTCAAGAGAGTGAGAAACCCTTCCAAAAGACAGTAAAAAGGTCCAAACGATAGTTTCGCTCTAACCTAAAAAAATAGAGGCAGGAATTTTGTCCGTGAACGGAAACTTGACCGGCCTGCACAAACACACCAGCTTTTCACATATGAGTAGCGTTGAAGGAAGTGCTCGAGCCGTTCTAGATCTTTGTGCATAGTATTGTCTATTGATTGCTATCTCGCCCGCCTGGGTGGTTGGTTCTGACGTAGTTAATTGCTATAGGTACTTCAGAAAAAGGAAAGAGCCTTCCTTGGAAGTTAATACATGTTTATTAAATTGGTCCTTTCCGTGGAATGTTGGGCCATTACAAAATAAGAGGAGAAAAAGGAGCCAAAGATTATGGAAGATTAAATCTTTTCTCTTCCCCCATAATCTGTATTTGTTTTAAGTGATTTTTCTTATAATCTAGAATTATACGTAGTGTCTGCTTTACACGTTTTAATGAGTTTTAAAATACGTGGAGAGATTTTAAAATAGCACTACCTAGGTTACAAGGTAGACTGTAATTCTCACTAGCTCTCGCGTAAAACTCTGAAAAGAAAAGCCTTCAGAGGACTATTGAAGGCAAGGAAGTCTCTCTTCAGAAAAGTAAAATTGAATTGTATGGATGATGTCAGGTATAAGTAATAAATATTTAACCTAACAAAATAAACTGAATAACCATGAAATGTAAGTAATCACAGTATATAGAACATTGAAATCAAGCCTGAAATTATTGGAAGTGTGTGAAAGATTATGGAACACTAAATCTTTTCTCTTCCGCATAAAATATGAATGTACAGTATGAATGCACTGGGACACAGCAAAAAGATTAAACAATTGAAATATTAAATATTGCAACTAGAGTTGCCACATAAAACAATCTTACATGTAAATAGAATTACTGAAATACGGTTCAAGATAATGAGATGGAATTTTCAGGTGTGGTTAGTGGCTTTCTGATACTATTTTTATTTTAAAAATATTGGACTACTCCTCTTTTTAAAAGGAATGCTATAGTTTTTCTATATGAACAGAGAAATAGTGAGAAAACAAAAATTCATAAATACTACATATGTTGGTATTTGATGAACAATTATAAACGCCAATGAGTTTTAAATTCCGGTGTTATTGCAGGAAGTTGGTGCGACTGAATTTCTGAACATTTCTACGGCCTCAATCGTTCACCGATCTAAAACACAACGGAATAAGATGTGTAGCGCATGTTATGACCTCTCAATGTCAATCGGTACAAGTATAAATGAGGGAACTTAGAAATCGCGAAAGATAGTTTGTCCCGTGCAGAGAGGGAATGATGTAGAGTGCAGAGCAGAGATTTGTGGTTCTCTGTTGTGTCGTATTTGGTAGCAATTCACGTAAAAGCTTTAAAAAATTTTAACTCATTTGTGTTGTTATCAACAATGTAATTTTAGTGCAAGTGATTTGGTTTTATTAACGGATTAAAGAAAAATCACGAGGGCAATGAAAAAAATACATGAATATTTACATTAGACCCTACATTGTATAAAATTGCATAGGGAAATTAGTGCATCAGAGAATAGTATTTCTGATTTTGGTGCCTTTCCAAAATATACCAAGGTCTTTCAAAGTAGACCAAGAGCTTGCCGTGCAGACGCACAATTATTTCAAAAAACGAACCACGTAATATTTGCTGTGATGTGTACTTTGCAAGACTACACATCATACAAGTATGACACTTTTAAAAAGCGACGATGTTTAATTATACCTAATGAATTACGTCTGGCCTTGTTAGTACAGTAGTTAGCATTCCGTACTATTGACCCCGAGTTCGCGGGTTCAAACCCGGTCAAAGTCGGGGGAATGCCAAAAATCGACGGCATGCATACGGACGAATATCGGTAAATTGATTTCAGGAAAGGCACTTGGCCGATCCTGGCAAATTAAATCTTCCAGAAATTTAGCACCAATCAGAGTTTCGATTTAAATTACCGCATAAGATCTCGGATATTGTATCTAGGCCCGCCCTACCTGGTATTTAAATCAAAAGTACCAGGAGCGGTAGCTCAGTGCATCAACTGATGTCACTGCAGCGCCTCTGACCGGGAGGTCCTAGTTTCGAGTCCTGACGGCGGCAGGATTTTCGACTCTAGCTTTTCAGCTAGGTCGAATTCAGTCGCTGTCTGGAGGAGAATTCTAGCGGCCGGCTGCTGTGATCGGTAGTTTTCCGTGGTTTCTCCGATCAACACCAGGCGAATGCCGGAGCAGTACCCTACCAAACGGGCCACGGACCGCGCGCGATCTGTCCTTCCTCTTCCTTGTCCTATCCTCTCCCCTTACATTCACACTTCCACTAACATGCACTTCACTACCACATATTCCGGGAGATCGGTCGGGAGCTTAGAGCGTGTCCCGGCTGGGGTGGTGTCCCGCTGGTGGGAGAGTCCTGGTTAGGGGGAAGCCCCACTACCCGACGGTAGGTCGGCGCCGGATCTCGCCATCCAGCGGGGGAAGATCACCACCATTTCCCGCGAAAAAACGTGCACTACACTAACGGGACTAATGACCAAAGCAGTTGACGCGCCCGGAAACATGAAAAAATCAATCAATCAAATCAAACGTCGAAATTGGCGCGCTAGTGCCCCTAGGGAAAGCAATTTCAAAGTACCCCAAGTATACTTACCCAGGTCAAGTCTCACAAGTAGGCGCTAGGGGCTTCTGGAGACTAGCCTACGCACAAATAAGTATACGGCAGTGAAAGAAGAACAAATTACGCTGTTAATGAGAACACATCGGCGATTTCTCTGCCACTTCTTCAATAGACTCTTTACGAAATGCGAACTCTTACTAATATTGCTATTTAAGGGCTTTGCCTGGACGTTGTGGTCAGGGAAATTCAACCGAATGGTTGCCAAGGTCGTTGCAGTGCCCTGCGCCTCGCGGTTTGGAGTCAGCTGAGGTACCCGATGTGAACGTCCTTTTATAGAACGATTTTCTTAAGGTTGGCCCAAGTGACAGCTAGTGCTGGCTGCATAACTGAAGGTTCTGTGGTCGTTGTGTCCTTGAGCCCAGTAGACTCCCTTCCCGCATTCGTTCGTTTACAGTTGGCTAACTTGTAAATGGCTTCGACACTTCATTTTGTGGTGTCCTTGTCCGACAAAAATATAGTGCGCTGCGAGAAATAATTGATATTAAGAAGTGCAGTGTAATGTGCTCTTCTGTAAACATTATTTTTTTCTTTATATATTACTTTGAATTTACTTTTTGTGTGATAAATATTATGTTTATTTTAAAACAGAGACTTGAATGCGAGATGCGTACCAGTGCACGTGTTTCCGGCTTAAAATCATTTTTCTTTCTATTTACATTCGTGGCAGTTTTCATTTACTGATTGTGAGAGCATGTTAAGAGATTTTTCACATAATTTATTAAATTTAAATATTTCCCGAACTCGCGTACGTGCATATACCTCAGCGAAACTCTTAGACTTCTGCATAGGGATGTTTTCACAGGAGCCATTAGCACTTTACGAAGGGGCGTGACTGAACAGCTGTCGCGGCGGAGGGATACTTCTCTGAAATACATGTGATGTTCACTTGTTTTCGCGAACTGTCACTTTGGCTCATCCTTAGGAAAATAGTTCTATACCCGCTTCTCGTATTGTAACGTCATCAGTTGGCAGCCAAGCTTCCGAACGTGCTAACGGGCGTAGGAATGCTGCCCGGAACGTATGCCGCTGTGCTCTGCAGCAGCGCGACCTGTTATCCCCTGACCGCAACACCACACATAATTTACAGGGACTGATACGCACTCCTTAATACGATCTTAAGAGTGGTAGTGAAACGAACGGTTCCCGTGAGCAATTTACAAACGCCATAAGTTAACCGCAGCGTGCAAGGACTTAACGCACACAGGCATTCAACCCATTGAGCGGGCAAGAAAGAAGACGCGAGTGGACGGGCGTTTCCTTTAAAGGCGGAGGCGGAGGCGGAGGCGGAGGCGGAGGCGGAGGCGGAGGCGGAGGCTGGGGCGGCGGCGGAGACATTGCTGGTGTATTGGTATAATATACCCAGAACAGAGATATTTTTGTAATGCTGCAGAAATCGATGTCACGTTTGTAACATTTTGGGCTGAGTCGGTGCCCCACTAGTGAGAACTTAGCGGGATAGGTCGGAGATACTGGTTGGGAAAACCGATAGCCGACGTGTAGGTTAGCGCGAGATCTTGCCATCCAGCGGGGAGAGATCACTGCCGTCTCTTGAGAAAGAACACACATTACATATACGGGCCTAATTACAGCCATTGACGCGCCTGGACACACCAAATAAATAATCACTCATATATACTTGACTGTTATATTTTTAGAATAATGGAGAAAATATTCTACATCATACGATAAAATGACTGGTCCTGTGAACACATGGTCACCACGGTCGCGACTAGAAGGGTAACTTCTAGATTCCAGTGATGAATAGAATAGACGCACTTTTCATCTTTTTACTTCAGTATAAAACATTCGGAGGAGATATACGAGTAAAATTACCTAGATCTTTTCAAATCTCTTTCCATCATGTTCTTCTCTTTTCTCATTTTTCTCACCAACGCTTTTCAAGGGTCTATGAAAGTATTGTAAAAATTTCCTTTCATGTGACACTTTTTCTGCCCTTCACAACCGAAGTCTGCTCTTCTTTTCCTACGTTTCCATCATCCGTCCATTCCACTTTTTCAACCAGAGCTTTAGTTGCACACCCGTCCACGCCGCATGTTCCATCAGCGCTGCCGTCTCAGTTCTTTTCCGTTTTGGACACCCCTAAAGCTCTTCTCTCCATCTTCCTCTCGGCGCGTTTTCCTGTTTCTATCCTCGTCTGACCCTTTCGGTGGAGGTTTTTTCCCGCCGTGCATTGTGTGGATCGTCCCGGAAACATTTTTATTTACATTAAATTTCACTTTGGGCGGAACGCATAAAAGTTGGCAGGTAATCTCCTATCCATCAATCAGCCATTACACTATATTTTCCAGTATATTCTCTTGTCGTTCATCGCGGCGCAGCGATCTTAATGGCGGAAGTTTTCAGACGAGCGTGGAAACTTCCCATTGCGCCTCTCCGAGCAAAAAGTGTCGCCTCAGGCAGTACGTGGCCTGTCATTCTTGTTTACACATTCAGCAGTGCGAATTCCTACCTCGTCGGGTGTTGTGTTGAATCTAGGAATGAATTTATGAACTTTCTGACGTTTTGATGGAATTATTACTGTAGATATCTAAGCAAGTGGTAGGTTACAGTGAGTTTTTATTCGCATTTTAGTTACCTATCTTAACTTATTAATTTGCTTTGTTGGTTTTCATTCGAAATTTGTGTTGAACACTCTTCTGTAAGTTGGGTTTTGTGGACAGTTCATCGTTCGTAAACTGCCAAATTTGTTTCGCCAATATCTATAACAAACTATCTGTTCAGGTCTGTAAAGGCTTATATACTAACTTCAGCAAAACAACCGCGATATAAAGAGATACAATTTATGTGATTTGTTATACTTTATTTCTCAGTGTTTCATTAAATGATAAAATTATAAAATTTTGATTATTTTCGCTCTAGTTTATCTGCCAAATCTTTATTTAAGAAATATTGACTTTTTGACTGTGATAAATAAATGAATATATTCAGTGTTTAATTATTTTTTGTTACCATTACGTATTCATTGTTCCATTTGTATGCCTAAAATTTTTAGAAACGAATTCTAACGACACACGTGTTGAAATACAGTGCAAAACAATTATTTTATGAAAGATAGATATTTTGATTGTTTCTTGTCTTAGAGAACTTATTCAGTAGGTTAGTATTTTAATTCTCATTTTTCCTTGGAATTTTAAATGTAGTAAACAAAATTAGTTTGTCTCTTCAGGCCTTTTTATATCCATTTTTTTTTCAAGAAAAAATGCGAAATTAAAAATTCTTCTCATTCTTGGAGAAGATTATTGCCTTTTATTTGAAATTTATATGATCCTTCAGGGCACAAAGAACTTAAAAGCAACAATTTATTTAACTTTGCAAAAAATGAGTATGTTGTGTCATGGATACAATACGTAATATGCTAATAAGTAGAACCTTATCCAAATAAAACATATTGCGATCACATTCGTTCACTATAGTTTGACAATTATTATGTTGTAAAGTTTTATTTAAAGTGAAATATAAGAGAAATTCATTGCTTAGTTCTCAGAAAGTTCTTGAAGTTTTTTTAATCTTTATTAGCTTTTTGAATCACACAAATATCTGATGAAGACTACATACTCAATTAAAAATAACTTTAATGGTTGTTCGTATCTTCATAACGCGACATAAAGTGCACGGAAATTATCCTTCTTATCGTTTCTTCATTATGTAATTACACACGATTTCACGCACATTATATCCCTTCGTAACAAGTAAATCACATCACAACTTTAAACTAACCGCAGAAAATTCGAAATATGATTTTCTTCTCTCCCGAACAATCTCTTAACTTCATCACTTTCCGACTACACAACACAAACTAAGGTGGATTTTGGTACAACTCCTAGGCAACCTCAAAGCCTGTGCTTAACTTTTCATAAAATTCAGATCTCGATAAGGGATTATGTTTCTTGAGAAAGTATAAACTAAATTTCAAGTTTCCTCTTTCACTCCTTTTATAAGCGAAAAAATAACAAACTTTTCAGTCTGCAGCCATGTTGCAGCTCTAAGGGAGATGAATAATTTCCCTTGTAAACATTTAGTGGAAACAAAAAAAATGGTCTTTTTTGGATGGATTTGGCATACTCGTTTACAAATAAACGTAATAATTCAATGGGTGCATGCAAGAACCTGATGTGTTACATATTTGAAGTTTTGAAACACAGAGGTGTTAAGTTAAAGGTTAGGTAAAGTATGGCTAAAATATTAACTTTTTCCGGATTTTGAATTACAAATTATTTATGTTATATGGTTAACTTCTACACAATAATGTTTACAAATCATTAGAAGTTTGTTTTTATAAATATGGTGTACACTGCAATTTTTATAAATTTTGACGCTAACATTGTACACCAGTTACGTACACGTCACATCGTACACGTACTTGAGTGCAAGAATCAGATTATTACAAGTCGTTAAGCTTAATCCTGATTTTATTGATTGTCTGATTACGATTCTTCACTTTCTTACTCTAATTCTTAACGATGTTGCTGAAGCTTTTAAAGTCTTAGATTTTTAGGGCTCGGCGTAACACTTTCGATGCCTTCATATTGCTTCTGAGACTCATGTGGTTTATAAGAACATATTTTTCTCAAAAATGCACATTTCCAGTTGAGATGTTCCTTCTTTTTTGGTAGAGCCAAGGCAGATCACTTTGAATATTCCTTTTTCCTTGCTTGCAGGCGTCTTGCCAGGCAGTGTACTAGTAATCAAAGAAAAACGAACCTGGTTTCTATCCTTATTTAATTTTTCGAAGCTTTTTGCATTATTATCCTGAGTTTCGGAAAATAACATGTCTCCTCATTTTTGTTACATGAAAAGGTTGGTGTCGTTTTGTTTCCTCGATAATGTTCACTTTCTGCTCTGGAGAGTAAACTGCTGGAGAGGATCTCTTTTTCTTCCCAATAATCCAAAAATCTCTATCGCAACGAGGAAAGGTGTGTCCTGGAAGAGGGAATTTTTAGTGCCCTTTATCAAAGAGACATAGATCGTGTACTACATAGTACCATAAAGAAATAATTTCTTATTCTTGTTCTGGCCGCAACCAGAATCAGGTTTTCGTTGCTACATAGAGAACGTACATATCATATAGTTTCTTTTTATTTGACTAGGGGGTTAAATAGGTTAAATAGTGTAACTTACCCATAATATTTCCACTATAATCTTCAAATAAGTTCTTCTTTGCACCTCTGTCGGCTATTATCATAACTGCACACAATGCACTTCACCAATTTTTAACCTAGAACACGTTGCGAGAAGGAAAACACATATCAAGTTCTTGTACGCACGAAGGCAAAAGCTTTGTTTCCGCCCAATGACACTTCCATGAATTGAGAGGTTCATGAACTACTTCGATCTTTGAGCTTTTGTGGGAAAATAGAGAGACAGATGTTGGGTTTTTGAAGGGCAAAAACTCATTTTTTTCATAAATATAATATATCAGGTTCTTGCATGCACCCACGGAATTCATCGGATGCATTCTTTTCCTTGCCTTGTGTTGGTTTGCTGTCCAATAAAACCATGATACTGAGGGAAAAAAGCAACATTACGTGCCTTTCAGTAACGCAGTGTAAACTCTTTGGAATTTCACCAGCTTCGTAGCTCAGGGCCGAGCTTCAGATTCGTATTCAGGGCGTCAACATACAGAGAGAAACATGTGTCACGTATTTGGGTGTGGCAACCACCCCCCGAAAACAAAAAATACAATGTCACCTTTGTGTGTCTGACCGGGAGGTCCTAGGGTTCCAGTCTCAATAGTGGTAGGATTTTTTATATTAGCTAGATAGCTAGATCGAATTCAGCCTTTGTCTGGAGGAGAGGTCTAGCGGTTGGCTGCTCTGATCCGTAGTTTTCCGTGGTTTCTCCGATCAACACCAGGCGAATACCGGAGCAGTACACTAACAAACGGGCCGAGGACGCGCACAGCTTCAGATTCGTATTTAGCGCGTCGACATACATAGAGAAACATGTGTCACGTATTTGGGTGTGACAACAACCCCCTAAAACAAAAAATACAATGTCAAGAGGGGTTTTTGCGATTTAAAAAATTTAAAAGTGGTGGCGTAATTATGGCTTCAGATTGGAATTCAGAATGTCGCCATACATAGAGAAACTTGTGTCAAGTCTTTGAGTCCGACAACAACCCACAAAAAAAAATCAATTTTGCGTTTTTTTTTTGCGATTTCAAAAAATTGGGAGGTAGTGGCGCAATTTTGGCTCAGATTCAGATTTAGCGTGTTGAAATACATAGAGAAACGTGTCAAGTAATGGGTGTGGCAACAACCCCCGAAATAAAAAGTTCAATGTTACGATGGGTTTTTGCGATTTAAAAAAAATTCCAAAGTGATGGCGCAGTACTATTTTCAGATTTGGATTGCGCGTCGACATATAGAGAAACATGTGTCAAGTCTTTGATTCTGCCAATCTTTTTTTATGTGCTTGTGTAATCAATGCCTGAAGTTTCGTTAAGACTAATGGATGCCTCATCAATTTTGACTACTCAACGAAAACGCACTTTCTGACTTTGCCAAGTTGAGTCTCATCAACGTATCCAACACCTCTTTTATATCACAAGAAAAGGTTATAAAATGTATCATGTTAAGAACCAATCTTACTTTTTTTCATTTACTTTCAAGTTATTTGCTTAAAATATTTTTGGGGACATAAAAGAAATAGCAATAGGCCGTAAGTAACAATATGTATAGTACAGATCAAATCGATCTGTTTACAATACGACTAAAATGCAGGAACTGAGTAAATATGTATTTAGAAAATAATTTAAACCTCGGTAGATATTATAAACTAGATTAATATAGTTTGAAGAATGTAAAAGTTTAAATAATAACTTTATCGTTGTATTATTCATACTCTTCTTTTGCCTTATTTATTCTTTATGCCACTGTTCCTTTTTTAATTTTAATCATTCCATTTTCCTTTCGTGAGAGACCCACTGATGATGGGAAAATATTGTTCCCCTTTTGGACATAAAATAAATATATATTATTTATTTTTTACTATTGTGGTTTGATTATCCCCGTACCTATAATGGATTACCACAAGATATCGGCTACCACCGCGGAATTTAAATAATATTTTTTTAAACGGAACCAACATTTCAACACGCACACTATTTAAGAGCAACTGGATGTAATCTTTTAGGTAGTTTTTGATAAATTGAACAAAGTGTGTAGATTATGCAAATTATGTAAGTAGTGTGCCAGTCTTCGACGTATTATATAAGCTCTTTTACGCATAGTTAGTATTACCTGATCGTTGAAACAATTCCTCAGGAAAACAAAATTTCTCGAAGCACCGTTCCGCGTTTACTTATCAGGAAGCTACCAGTTCAAATTTTGCGCTCGGAAGTATAATGAAATTCAAATTATCTAAAAAATAATGATTTTTGAAGAGAAACGAAATCTGCCATTAAAGAAATTATGGCATATCTTTCTCCCAATCGCTTTTAATTTTCCATACATCATTTTTAACTCGCTAATTCTGCATGTATCATTCCTCTTTTCTTACTTTTCAACTTGTCCTGGAAGGAGGACAACTCTTGTTTCCCTGGAAGAACCTTGTTTTGTGCGCGAGGTGAAGTATTTCCAAACTTTAAATACTTGCACTTATGACACCATGCCTCAGCGTCCTGGCATCATATAATGGTTGCTGTGGCAACCGCGACGCTGTTTTAGGAATCATAAAGTGTGTCTATTGATAAATTAACCGCACAAGATATTCACTAGGGCCTAGGATGTGCAAGAGCAACGTATCCAGTATGCTCCAGATTGCAGCACGTTGGAATCGTTGATATTTACTGTTCCTATAAGATGTCTCAAGAAAAATTTCTATCATTCCAAAATATGCGTCCAACATTCATGGCAATGTGGCATGGAAACTATTATATTTATCATTATTATAATAATAATAATTATTATTATTATTATTATTATTATTTCTATTATTACTGTTATTATATTGATATTCTTAATTTTTGTAAATCACTACCACCGAGTTGTACTTCATTGAAGTTAAATATATGTTATGGTAACACCACCTAGATCCATGGGATCCTTGAAAAATATATACATTTAAATGTATATTTAAAAGATTTACGCTCCAAAATGATGATTAAGGATCGAAGATATACCAACCACAAAGTTGAAACAAAATTTAATGTAATATTAAACACTATTAGCCATACATATGTTGGGGAATTTTATTCTACTTCAGTGACCCCTACAGAGAAGGAAATAGGTAAACAAATATCATTAAAATATTAAATGATATTACGTTAACAATGCTGTATTGATATTGTGTTTACTGATAACTTCTATCTTTTTGAATATAGATAGATGATAGATGATACATGGGGTGATTCGGAATTTCTGCTTTTAAAATGCAAAATTTTGAAGGAAGGTCGTACTTTTTATAATGTTAATTTTATTTTGTTTAATAAAATTTTTAATGACAGAAGGTTTGCATCAATTGTTTTCAGGTATTTCAAAAATAGTTATAAATTCTTCTGTAAAATCTAATTTTGTCATGGGAACATTGTATCGCGTATAGAAGTAAAAATATTCTGCGAAAATCGTTTTCAAAGTAGAAATGAAAAGCACCGCATAAGAAAGTAATTTGAACTGGTTCAGAAGAGGTTATATGAGGAACGCAATGGAGTATGCTTACCAATTTGAAAGTAAATATATTTTGTTAGTGTGTATTTATTTGTTAGTGACACTTAGAACGCTCATTTATTATGTTCGTTACGAATGAGACCCTAGAATTTGTACCACGAGTATAACAATGACACCCTCTCACAAAGTGGTAGAATGACAGTGACAAAGTGCCTTTTGGACAGTAGATATTTCCGTCAGCTGCAGGAACGTCGGAAGCTTTAAATTACCGAGAGAATTATGAGTTTCCGTGGTTGTCTGCTTGGAGCAGAAGGCAGAATGTGCTATTTCCTCCTTACGTAGGTGGGAATATGCGCAATATCTTTATGAAGAGTATCGAGAAAAGATGGTCAACGTATTTAGTTCTATTACCGCGGTGGTACTCAACACATTTGTTTCCTTATTTTTACGGTGACGCAGGTTCGCAGTGCGTTTTCTCGTAATTCTTTCTCTTCCTCTGTCTATTATTATTGTCATAGCTACTTTATTTTTACGATAGTCAAAGGAATATTGAAAGGAGATAACATAGTGGCAATTATTATCATTACTATTCTTACTCTGTAGCAAAAAATAATAAACAGAAATACAATGCTTTTTACACCTCGTTCATGTTCGTAAACTAGACGTGTTCATGCTTGTCAACTCATTTTTTTTTCGCTTGTGAATGTTTTGGTTCGTTCCAAATAGGATATGGTCGTTAACGAAAAATAATTAATAATCAGTGGTCTAATACGTTAAAGAATGAATCGACTATAAAAAACTGAGTGATCTCTTACATGTTAAAATGCTTTGGAACATGAAACCCGTACTGTAATTTCAAATACCTTAAGAATTATGAGAAACACAATTTTGGGGTGTCGTTAAATGTCCATGCACTTCGCTGATCTTTGAGATCATGGCAAAAGTTATTTAAATATCCCCAGACCTGGACAAATTCTACTATGTTAGCAAGTGTAAAGTTTTGTATTAATGTATTTTTGTGAAGTTAATGAAATTCATTAAACTGACAATAATGGTAGAGGTATTAAATTGGTTCGTATTAGTGAACGCGAGAGTTTCTTTTGGGATTTAACAATTTTGAGGACTTACTTATAATTCTCTTTAATGGAGCCTTAACTCCCGGCCTTCACATATTAGCCCTCTTTTATACCCATTGAATTACCCTCTCTCTACATAATACCCTCATGATAGATGACGTTTTTGAAAATTGCGACTGGAGTCCCCAGTTCTCCATACAACATATGTAAAACTAAAAGGAGGTGGTTAACAGATTATGAATTAAAAATATTACTGCAATAAATATTTCAGTTTCCATTTTCTCCGGAGCGATGCATTCAAATCACTTGAAACTAGGTCGCTGCATCCGGAACGAGCGCTATATTTTTGAGCACAGTTGTAAACTTGTGGGAAAACGAAAGGGGCAGGGAATCGAATTTTTTCTTCGGCAAATTTCTACAAAATGAGTTTTTTCCAACTGTCTTGTACATTTTTGGAGATTTTGTTCTTTTGGGTGCTCCCATTCCATGGCATGGGTTGTGGGAAAAGTGCAGAAACTGAAAAGCTATGTAAAATTAAATTGAATAGAAAAAGCCTTTTACGATATAATTAAAGGGAGTGTTTGATTATATGAGCAATTTATTTCCAATTATTAGCAATATTATAATGGTTACTCTCGCGCAATAAAGGACCTATAATGCTGTAAGTAAAGTTCAGGGGCTGGCCGCTCAAAGTTAGGTTTCGAATATGTAGTGATTTTAACATTTAACACAATTAATTGCAAAATGCTGAGTTTTTTCAGAGTCCTAGTCAGAATGTATTTATTTAATAGCTTAAAGTGAGTTTACTCTGAATAAAGTTCATATTTATTTTAAAACTTTTAATTTGTCAGTTTTATGTGCCAGATTGTCATAATTTTAAAAGCGTAATTTTTTCGATATCTTCTTTCCTGTTATGTTTAAAATGTAAAACCATTGATGGTACATAATTTGGTAGAGATTAAACTAAATTGACTTATGATACTGAGTTAATAAAGATTAATTTCCCACTTCTTACTTATTGTCATGAGACAGAGGGCTATAAATATCGAAGTTTTATTAAAAATATACAAATGTGGTGGTAATTTACTTTTATATTACGAATTTCATACAAATCTTAGTATAAAATCCTACAAATATGAATTTTGAGGATTTCTTTGAAGTCTTTCAACAACTTCTATTCACGAATACTCATGTACTCGAAGAGTTCATGAAAAGGAGATTACGAAATTCACAGGAATAGTGTATTAAATAACTTTAATTTTAATATAATTAAAATTATTATTAGCTTTATTATTAATATAATTATTAATATAATTATTAATATCAATATTATTATTAAGAATATGAAAATTCCAATAGAGTGAACACTCATTTAGACATACTAATTGTTTCATATACCATTTGTGAATAGTATTTCTCTCCTCTGATACAATTACCTTTTGTTTCGACTGACCTGCTTCTGAAAACGGGTAACAATAAAAGCATTAGATGGATTTACCTTAAACTACAATTGATAATTTTTTCCACACGCTGTCCCCACACGCCAACTGTTTCCTTGGAACGTCAACCGGTGGCGGGCCAGTGCTAGTGGGCGCTTTGATTGATTGATTGATTGATTTTTTTCGTGTTTCCGGGCGCGTCAATGCTTCGGTCATTAATCCCGTGAGTGTAGTGCATGTTTTTTTTCGGGGGATGGAGGTGATTTTCCCTCGCTGGATGGCGAGATCCGGCACCGACCTACCGTCGGCTAGTGGGGTTTCCCCCTAACCAGAACTCTCACACCAGCGGGGCACCACCCCGGCCGGGACAAGCTCGAAACTCCCGACCGGTCACCCGGAATATGTGATAGTGTTGTGCATGTTAGTGTAAGTGTGTGTGTAAGAGGAGAGGATAGGACAAGGAAGAGGAAGGACAGATCACGCGCGGTGCGTGGCCCGTTTGGTAGGGTACTGCTCCGGCATTCGCCTGGTGTTGATCGGAGAAACCACGGAAAACTACCGATCAGAGCAGCCGGCCGCTAGAATTCTCCTCCTGACAGCGACTAAATTCGACCTAGCTGAAAAGCTAGTGTCGAAAATCCTGCCGCCGTGGGGAGTGGGAACCTAGGACCTCCCGGTCAGAGGCGCTGTAGTGACATCAGTTGATGCACTGAGCTACCGCTACCGGTCGTGAGTGTTTTGAGCGATGGCGCTGCCGAAGGCGAACGCGATTTCTGGAAGCGGCATTGAACGGTGGCTCGCGGAGGCGGCGAAGAGTTCCAAGAGGCGTGGGCGGAAGAGGGGGCGTGTCGCCCACGCCGTCACATTCGCTCACGCTCCTCGTTAATTCTGCAAGGCTGCGCGCCACCGCGCCACTGTCGCCACCGACGGCGATGGTGCGGTGACACTTCCGCCCGCAGCTAGGGCTGGCTGGGGCTGTGCCGTCGGGGGTGGGAGCGGCGAGGATAGTGCTGGCAAATTTTACCAAAACACCAATTGATTGATTGATTATTTAGTGATTGATAAAATAATAATAATAACAATAACAACAATAAAAGTAATAATAGTAATAATAATAATAAACATAATAATAATAAACATAATAATAATAATAATAATAATAATAATAATAATAATAATAATAATAATAATAATAATAATAATAATAAAAGTCCAACCTGAGCAAGTAATCAGCAATGATCGAGCTCGAATTCTGTAGGATAGTGTTATCTTCACTGACCGAACAGTGGAAGCAAATAGACCAGATATTGTTCTGTTTGATAAAATATCTACAACATGCATGATGCATGCATCGTTGATGTTGCGGTTCCTACAGATGATCGGCTTGTAACAACTGTTGTTGAGGAAAAGAGGAAATACCAACCCCTGGCTGTTGAATTGAAGGATATGTATGGATTGCGCGCAGTGGAACTGCTTCCATTAGTGGTGTCAGCGAATGGATTGGTCACCAAGGAATGGCAAGAGATCGCAAAGAAGTTAGAATTGACTGAAAAGCGTTGACGGACCATTCAAAAAACCTCATTGTTGGGAACAGCAAATATAGTCCGTAAATTCTTAAGCCTGATTTGACGGATACAAAAAACAAAATATATTCTTGTTCCACTTTACGTACAAACCATTGTTGCCTTGGCTAATTTTGAGAACCCCGGAATCAATGCATATCTACAGTAAATAGGAAATAATAATAATAATAATAATAATAATAATAATAATAATAATAATAATAATAATAATAATAATAATTGTCCTACATTAACACGACGAACTTTGGGTAATTTTTCTGGTCATGTGTGACAGTCTATTAAGTCAAGTCCAATATTTCATTTTTTTTTTTAGAAAATGACGCTTGATTTGCAATGCGGAAGCATGGACAAACAAAGGAAGGTGCTTTGGTGAAATGTAATAAATAGCAATTATTCATATTCAGATTAAAATAGATTATGGGGACGGCAATAAATAAAATTATGGCAATTTTTGACGATAAAAGCATGCCACCAAGTTGTTCCGTTCAATAGGAAATATAATTCGTAATGATAAGAAATATTATACATTGTGAGAAGATCGGCAGATGTTACAAGCAGGTGACGAACAGAACTATATTTATTGATTAAATAAAAGTAGAAAAACGAAAGAACATCGTAATGAACAAGTCGTCCTTTGTTTAAAAAAAAACAACATGGTGTGAAGATATAACTTGTTGAGACGCAGTCAAGCCGAGGAGGATCGGTGAAAGCCGCTAATGATGGAAGTGTGTTCGAATTGGAACGTTGAAATGCAGCGGAAAATGGAGGATGTTCATGTTTGCAATTCGTATGGATTAGGATATGGATGGTGGAGATCGATAGGTCACAGAACTACTGCAAAGGGAAGTGTAACAAACATTTATTATTGTATTATTTCCTGATTATAACAAGGCCAAGAATGCCATTTTATTGCAAGGTATGGAGAGAACTTGGCTATGTATCAATTTATTAAGGATTAAATTAATTGTTGTTTTAATAAATTGACAAAGTGTACTTTCGTAATGATGAAATTTTTGATTGGTGAAACCAAAGAAAATTAATTGTAAATATTATTGTTAGGATATTGTGAAAAGGGTTTTACGTGTGTTTTGTCTGTTGTTATTTGTTAAATTAGTACAAGTAGCGAGAAGACTCTTGCCAACATTTCAGAAAAAAGGAAGGAAAATCCAGAATGAAATTATTTCCGACGGTACTATCCCAGCGAAATACGAATAAATTTGAATTCATATCTCTTCCCAAAGCAGTAATATTATTATTTTCGATTCCCTGTATAGGGTCCATTCGCATACCCACAACTTCAAAGAAATTTGTTAGAATACTGCTTCGTAACCCATGGATAATTACGTACGGGTTTAATTACTTGTGTAATTTCAGGAAAGCACATTTAGAAGATGTTGCGGGAATATGTATTTATTATAGATATATAAAAACAATGATACATGCTTTCTTCGAGTTTCCATCCACAAGATTTTTTTCGTTTTCAAGAATTCGGATCATGGGCTGCATTATTATTAATATACATTTTTTGTAATATTTCTTACACTGATATCTTTTTATTTCTTCTTTTGAGTTCGTAATATAATTTACTTAAATGTACTGTAAATATTTTAATTTACAACATGATTACTGATGTATTTTAAAATACTAAAATGGATTGAATTATATAAGAACTGCTAAGTTAAGTTTTTGAAGGTTAGTGCTTTCTGTTTTCTCCTCACTTTAAATATGTTCTAATAGAAATGAATTAACATATATGTAATATTACTGGTAATAAAACGTT
>BLKR01008189.1:0-24330 GCA_011170035.1 Teleogryllus occipitalis
AATGGTATCATAAATTTTTCCTAAAGTTACAGAAAACACAGCCTTGCACGGAAAAAATTGGCTCTTCGCCGTCGTTGAACTTTTACGTATTTCAGAAGAAATGTGGTTAGGTTTTAAAACCTATATCTCCAAACTATAGCCGTTTCGCAATTCGAGGGGCAAAATCCTCCTTTAAAATTTTAAAAAGTTTCAGAATACACCGTCATATGCTTTATTCGGACCAAAAATACTCCCTCCAGACGCCTTTTGTCAATTGAGAAAATGTTTCATGTGTTGAAACTAAAACAAATCTTTAATATGCTGTATCTCCTAAACTATTGGCCCTACGACGTTGAAATTTGCATGGAAGATTTTTCATAAAATGCTCTATAAACGAAATTTTTGCCAATGGTTTAAAATATCTTTCCTAAATTTACAAAAACAAAGCCTTACATGGAAAAAACTGGCTCTTCGCCGTCGTTGAACATTTACGTACACTAGAAGAAATTAGGATTTGTTTTAAATCCTACATCTCCTAAACTCTAAGCCGTTTCTCAATTCCAGAAGAACAGACCTGCTTCAAAATTTTAATAACTTTCAGAATACACCGTCATATGCTTTATTCGGACCAAAAATACTCCCTCCAGACGCCATTTGTCAATTTCGAAACTTTTTCATGTGTTGAAACTACAACAAATCTTTAATTGGCTGTATCTCCTACACTACTGGCCCAATGATGTTGAAATTTGCATGGAAGATTCTTCATTATATGCTCTTTAAACGAATTTTTAACCAATGGTTTCATTAAATTTCTTCTAAATTTACAGAAAACACAGTTTTACACGAAAAAATTGGCTCTTCGCCGTTGTGAAACTTTTACGTATTTCAGAAGAAATTCGGATTGGTTTTAAAACCTATATCTCCTAAACTATAAGCCGTTTCGCAATTCCAGGGGTAAAATCCTTCTTTAAAATTTTAAAAACTTTTAGAATACACCGTCATATGCTTTATTGGGACCAAAAATACTCCCTCCAGACGCCTTTTGTCCAATTTAGAAACTTTTTCATGTGTGGAAACTACAACAAATCTTAAATTGGCTGTATCTGCTAAACTATTGGCCTTAAGACGCTGAAATTTGCATGGAAAATTATTCATAATTTTCTCTATAAACCAATTTTTAGCCAATGGTTTCATAACTTTTTCCAAACTTTACAGAAAACACAGCCTTACATGGAAAAATTTGCTCTTCTCTGTCGTTGAACTTTTACGTACTTCAGAAGAAATTAGTGTTGCTTTAAAAATCCTATATCTTCTAAACTATAAGCAGTTTCTCAAATCCAGGGTAAAATCCTGTTTCAAAATTTTAAAAGTATTTAGAATACAGCCTCATATGCTTTATTCGGACGAAAAATACTTCTCCAGACGCCTTTTGCCAATCTAGAAAATTTTGCATGTGTTGAAACTACAACAAATCTTTAATTGACTGTATCCCCTAAACTATTGGTCCTACGACGCTGAAATTTGCATGGAAGATTTTTCATAAAATGCTCTATAAACGAATTTTTAGACTATGGTTTCATAAATTTTACTTAAATTTACAGAAAACACAGCCTTACATGGAAAATGGCTCTTCGCCGTCGTTGAACTTTTTTGTCTTTCAGAAGAAATAAGAATTGATTTTAGAATCCTATGTCTTCTAAACTATAAGCCTTTTCTTAATTGAAGGGGCAATATCCTGCTTCAAAATTTCAAAAACTTTCAGGATACAACGTTTTGCTCTATTCGTACCAAAAATACTCCCTCCAGACGCCTTTTTTCAATCTAGAGATTTTTTCATGTGTTAAAACTGCAACATATCTTTAAAAGGCTGTATCTCCTAATCTATTGGCCCTACGATGCTGAAATTTGCATGGATAATTTTTCATAATACGCTCTAGAAACCAATTTTTAGACTATGGTTTCCTAAATTTTTCCTAAATTTGCAGAAATCACAGCCTTACATAGAAAATGGTTCTTCGCCGTCGTTAAAGTTTTACGGACTTCAGAAGAAATAGGAATTGGTTTTAGTATCCGATATCTCCTAAACTATAAGCCGTTTGTCAATTCTAGGGGCAATATCCTGCTTCGAATTTTGAAAAACTTTCAGAAAACACCGTGATTTGCTTTATTCGGACCAAAAATACTCCCTCCAGACGCCTTTTGTCAATCTAGAAATTTTTTCGTGTGTTAAATCTTAAACATTTTTAAATGGTTGTATCTCCTAAACTATTGGCCCTACGATGCTGAAATCTCATGGATGATTTTTAATAATATGCTCCATAAACAAATTTTTAGACTAAGTTTTCATTTTTTTTTTTAATTTACAGAAAATACTGTCTTACATGGAAAATGGCTCTTCGCCGTCGTTGAACGTTTACGTCTTTCAGAAGAAATAAGAATTGGTTTAAGATTTTTATATCTCCTAAGCTATAAGCCGTTTCTCAATTCCAGGGGCAATATCCTGCTTCAAAGTTTTAAAACTTTCAGAATACAACGTCATTTGCTTTATTTGGACCAAAAATACACCCTACAGACGCGTTTTGTCAATCTAGAAACTTTTTTAAAATTTATTTATTTATTGTCGCATCAACTACATGGTCATTAGCGAGAGGTATAAGGTTACAATTATTTACTTTGTATTACAAGGATACACAGTCCGTTGTATATACAGTTTAGATTCCAGAAAATTCAATGAGGATACAGCACAGAGTTATACGATAGAAAATATACCACGAAAGCAAAAAATGCAAAATAAAATAAATAAATGATTACAATAGTAATTACAGGATTACATTATTAATACATGATTACAATAGTAATCACAGGATTACATTATTAATACATGATTACAATAGTAATTACAGAAGGTGCGTATACATAAGTGTACACCCAACCTTGCATATTTATTGATCTCTCCTTGTTGTGTACACTATTCCGTTTATATTTCGTCAAAAAGTTTGGTATGTTTGCAGAATTCTATAATTTTTTTTTGTATATAGGGGAGTCAAGAATTGAATCGAAATTCGTTCCTTGCAGATGTCTTTGTCTTTGTTGTGAAAATTGAGGGCATTCGACAATTAGGTGTTGTATGGTGTTTGGGATGCCGCGGATAGAGCAGATGGGAGGAGGATTCTTAGTTAACAGGTGAAGGTGGCTTAGTTTACAGTGGCCTGTTCTTATTCTTGATATGATGACTTCCTCTCTTCTACTTAATTTGTTATTGAGTTTAAGGCTGTTGATATGCTCAATTTTCTTATGAAGGAT
Source organism: Teleogryllus occipitalis (assembly GCA_011170035.1). NCBI lineage: Eukaryota > Metazoa > Arthropoda > Insecta > Orthoptera > Gryllidae > Teleogryllus > Teleogryllus occipitalis. The sequence goes on from BLKR01008189.1 coordinate 3,283, forward strand.
ACGGGCTTTTTGATCTCTCCATATTTCGTCCCATTTTTCAAGAGATATTTTGTTAATATATATCCTTAAATTGTCAGTGGTTTTGGATACGATCAATACCCTGTTTGAATCTCCAGCTGCCCTATCATTGTACTGTTGTCATCTCCAATTGTTTCTTCTGTTTGCATCATTTCTATTGTGGTGGATTTCCCTGCTTTGGTGATGTTGTAGTATAGTTCTTGTATGTTAATGGCCATTTCTGTTTTGAGATTTCTTTTAGATATAATGTGTATGGTGCCGGGAGATTTTATGTAAATTATAAATTGGCTGCTGTTTATTTGGTTAACTAGTTTAAATGCTAACATTAGTGAGCACATATCTGCAGTGGTCTTGCTTCAGAAAGAGTGAAGTTGATGTTTAATTTTGGTTTCTTGCGTAGAGATGACTGAATAGGTTTCGTTTTCATTTTTTATTCCGTAGGCATATATTCGGAGAGGGTTGCAACTTCCACTGGCGGGTTCAGCAGGTTGTAGGTCCCGGGTTTTTGTTGTGAGGTTTGGATCCTCGACAGAAGTTGGAGCCAATTTAGTTAGTATTTCTGGTATTGTCTACGGAGGAATATTGTGGATCCTTTTCTTTTCTGTTAGTGTTATCTCGAACCCGAATTTTGGCATAAGTGTTTTATTTTTTGCATATAGGGGAATGTATCTCGACTCTTCTTTGTAATCTGCTTGAATCACTGGATAAACATCGTGAAGTATTATTGGGTTGATTGAAGCAGCAGCGTTGATAGCATATTTCAACATTAACGTCTTTCTGCGATGTGCTAGACTTGGTTCGTTGGATTCAATTAGAATGCTTCCGATTGGGGCTTGTGCGGTAGCAACCAGGACAGATTCTTAGGCTTTGGTTGTGTATAACCTCTAGTTTCTTGAGGTCGTTCCATCGGGCAGAATCATAAATTACAGATCCATAATCTCATTTAGCTCTTACTATGGTTTTATACGTTAGAAATAACAGGTTTTTATCTGCACCCCAATTGTTGTGCGAGAGGCATTTTAGTATGTTGAGCCTTTTTTTTTACATTCGTCTGACAAGATCTGTATGTGGTTTTTCCACGACCTTTTTGAGTCAAAATGCATTCCCTGTATTTTTGTTCTCTCTACATACTTCAGATTGTGATCACCGAGCCTAAGTGTAGGTAGATTATCTTCATTGTGCTTGGCGAATAATATGCATTCTGTTTTTTGGGCCGAGAATTTGAACCCTGTTCTTTGGGTCCATTCATGAAGTCTGTTTAAGGAAGCTTGCATGATTTGTTGGCTTGAAGAGATAGATTTTCCTTTACAGAAAACGGTGATGTCATCTGCATATTTTCTTGTAAACACAAGAGATTCGATATTTGCGTCTGCATCGTTAATTGCTAGAAGAAAAAGTGTAACGCTCATTACGGATCCTTGGGGTACTCCATTTTCTATCTTCTTTTCTTCAGAGAGGCAGCCGTTTATTCTCACTTGTATGGTCCTGTCTTTCATAAAACTTTTGATAAACTGAAACATGTTTCCTCCGATTCCAATCTGCTGTAATTTTCTTAGAATTCCGTGTATCCACACCATGTAAGCTTTCTCAATGTCTAAGTTGATGACTAAAACATGTTGGTTGTTTGAAAATGCTTCTTGTATATGCGTGTGAATGCTTATCAGGTGAGCTAAGGTTGAGTGGTTTGATCTGAAGCCAAATTGGTTATTGGATACAATTTTTTGAAAATCGAGAAACGACCTGAGTCGTGAGTTAATTATTTTTTCAAACATTTTGCACATGTTGCACGTTAATGCGATAGGTCTGTAATTTTCGCTTTTTGATCTGTCTTTACCAGGTTTGGGTATTGGAACTACTATTGCAGTTCTCCATACTTTAGGAAATATGTTCTTAGTCCAGATTAAGTTATATATTTTCAAAAGGGCTTCGTTTCCCTCTGTGGGTAATTGTTTGATGAGTATATTCGGGATTCCATCGGGGCCTGGCGATGAATTTTTGGTAATATCAATAGTTGAGGTGAGTTCCTTTAGGGAGATAGGGTCGTTTAAATGGTATTGAGAACCGATGTCTTGATTACTATTAAATGTAATCTCTTCTTTTTCTTCTTCTGCTTTGTACTGAAGAAAATCAGCAGAATAATTTTGAGAACTGGAGTTTTTTGTAAATTTGTCAGCCAATATGTTTGTGATGCAGTAAGGCTCCGTAATCATTTTGTTGTCATTCTGTAGGAATGGAATTGAATTGTATAATTTGCTTCCTTTTATGGCATTAATCTTATTTCAGGAGTCTTTAATGTTGTTTGATGCTGAAATAGATGACACAAAGACTATCCAAGATTTAGCTTTGCTCTCTTTGATGATCCTTCTTGCCTTAGCTCTCATTTTTTTGCATTCAATCTTGTTTTCTAAAGTGCTGTGTTTTTTATACTTGTTAAAAGCTCTTTTAGATATTTTTATTACGTCACTGCATTCATCGTTCCACCAGGGAACTGATCTTGTCTTATTTGTAGGCCTGGTGTATTTAATGGATTCATATGTAGCTTTTGTTATGACATTTGAGAAGGAGCGAATGATAGGTCGATATCGTCGTTTTCTTCAAATATATCTTGCAGATTAAAAAGCTTGCTAATACATTTTTTGTATTGTTGCCAATTTGCTTGGTCGTAATTCCATTTGAGAGATCCTGCAAAGCTATTGGGAATACTGTTGAGGCAGTCCATGTACAGGAGTATTGGGAAGTGATCACTGTCGTGTAGCTGTTCGAGAACACTCCAGTAGCATTTTGGGGCAATTGCAGTGGAACATAAGGTAAGGTCTATTGCGCTGAGATGTCCGTTGCTCATATTAAAATGAGTGGGTTGTCCGTTGTTCAGGATTATTAGGTCCTCTTCATCAATAATATTTTCCATGAGGCGTCCTCTTGCGTCGGATTTGTTTGATCCCCATATTGTGTTATGGCCGTTGAAATCGCCAAGTAGGATAAAAGGTTTTGGAAGTTGTTTAATCAGATCTTTAATTTCATTAGCATCGAGAGAGTGGCTATTGGGAAGGTAAATATTACATACACTGATTGTCGCTGGGGCTTGGATTTTAATAGCTACAGCTTCAATCTCTGTTTGTATGTCAATTTGTTCTGCAGGCAGGTATTCTTTTGCAAAAATGGCAACACCACCGCTAGCTATTTTGGAGTGGTGACGGTTTTTGTTGTAGCATTTGAAATCTTTTTATTTACCTTTGCTGTTTGCTTTGAAGTTAGTTTCCTGTATGCAGATTATTTCGGGCTTGTGATTTTGGCAGAGTAATTGTTGCCTTTCATATCTTGTGTAGAAACCGTTTGCATTCCATTGTAGAATGTTCATTTTAGTTTTGAGAGGGTTAGGTTCAGATATTTCTGTTGCGGTGGCTACATTTTGTAGTAGATTTGCTTTATCTTGTTGGTAAGTCTTTAAGGATTTTTGCAGACAAATATTGGCCAAGTCCAACTTGTTGTATAATGGTTGTGGATACTCAGGTCAACAATGGTAACCAGTGGTATTCCTTGGCAGTGTCTTCGTTTGTTTGCTTGAATTTTATTTAATAATGGCAGGTTGGTGTTTATCATGAGGCTTCTATTAAAAAAATAATTTAGTGTCAGATTGTTTCCATACTAGATTCTGAGTCGGATGTGTCTGATTCTGGTATGTGTTTTAACAGTTTTTTCTTTAGTCTGGTGACTCTGCCTTTGATAACTCTGTCATTTAGTACAGAGTGGATATCGTTGAGCATTTTTATGACTGCTGGGATATCATTGGAATAATCTTTGACAATGGTAAGAGGGTCAGCAGAGCCCAAAGCATTTTCAAGTAGTAAATGAAGTTGGTTTTCTGACAGTGGAAAAGAGTTTTTGTTCTTTTCGAACAGAGCTTTAGTTGGACTGAGCATGTCTTCAAGAGTAGTACTAGGGTTACTGTCTTGGTCCGTTTCATCTTGTTTTGCAGAATTTTTTTCTGTTTCTTTTTTGGTCTTTTTCCCATTATTGTCTTCATTGTGGCTGTCTTTAACATTGTTTTTTGTTTCAGAGGGAGAGGAGGATTCACTTGGAGGCTTCTCTTCAGAAGGGGGGGGAGGTTATAGGGTCACTAGTAGGGGGGAGCAGTGGGTGTATCAACTGTGATGAGTTGTACTTCAGTGTTGTTTGAGGGGTTTGATGATATATTTGTACTGGTAGAGAAGGCAATATTCTTTGGGTTGATTTTGGGGGCAGTTACTAGCAGTATGGCCTTCCATTTTGCAATTAAAACAAGTAATGTTTTAAGCAGAGAAAAAGATTCTATATGGTGTACCTTCATAAACAATTACTGATGACTGAGGGAGTTTGTGAAGTTCCTCAGGTTGGATAAAAGTTTGCCTTCTGAAGCTCATAATGTGACTGAGGTTAGGGTCAGACAGACCAGCTCTGATGAAAGATATACTGGAGGTAGTTTTAATGTCATGATTCTTAAAAATATTTGTGATTTCCTCGTTTGGAATAAATGGGTATACATTTGATATTATGATTCTCTTGAGTTTGTTAATTAGGGGTCTCACATTAACAGTAGTATTTTTAATGATCAGAGTAAGGCATTTGTTTGTTATAAGATCAGCATTGATCTTCGAGTTCAGAAACACACATATTCTATTATTGGATATTCTTGATATAAAAGTAATGGCACTGGGGGGAACGATTTCGGTTAGTTTACTTATATAGTCTTTGACAGTTAGATTTTCGCATTCGTCCAGTAGTATAGATTGATATTTTGATGGAAAACTCACAGTATTTGCAGCTCCGGCGTACGACTTCATGGGTTGCTCTTGGAGGTTAGGTGACGGATTCATCTTGAGGTTCTCTGGTACTGCTTAATTCATGTGGATACGTAGAACCAGCTGGCAGGCCGGCCAGAGAAACGCTGTATACTGTTTGGAACACTGATAGCATTTTAAATAACACTGTAAGGAAATAATAATACTGAAGTGTTTTGGTTCGGAGATAGAGTATATCGATAAGCTGATAGAGCGCAGCAGTAGTTGCCTCTAACGCTGTCGAACTACGACTGGAAACTTTTTCATGTGTTTAAAATACATCCTCTATCTCCTAAAACAATGACCCTACGACGCTGAAATTTGCATGGAAGATCTTTCATAATATGTTCTATAAACGAACTTTTAGACAGTGGTTTCATAAATTTTTCCTACATTTACAGGTAACACGGCTTTGCAAGGAAAATTGCTCTTCGCCGTCGTTGAAGTTTTACGTATTTCAGACGAAATTAAGATTGGTATTAGTATCCTATATCTCCTAAACTATAACCCGTTTCTCAATTCCAGGGGCAATATCCTGCTTCAAAATTTTAAAAACTTTCAGAATACACCGTGATTTGCTTTATTTCGGACCAAAAATACTCCCTCCAGACGCCGTTTGTCAATCTACAATTTTTTTTCATGTGTTAAACCTACCACATCTTTAAATGGCTGTATCTCCTAAACTATTGGCCCTACGACGCTGAAATTTCAATGGAAGTGTTTTCATAATATGCTCTATAATCGAATTTTTAGACTATGGTTTCATAAATTTTTCCTAATTTTACAGAAAAACAGCGTTAAATGGAAAATGGCTATTCGATGTCGTTGAACTTTTACGTAATTCAGAAGAAATAAGAATTGGTTTTAGAATTCTATATCCTCTAAACTATAAGCCGTTTCTCAATTCCAGGGGCCATATCCTGCTTCAAAATTTTAAAAAATTTCAGAATACAACGTCATTTGCTTTATTCGGACAAAAAATACACCCTACAGACGCCTTTTGTCAATCTAGAAACATTTTCAGGTCTTAAAACTACAACATATATTAAAAAGGTTGTCTCTGCTAAACTATTGGCCCTACGACGCTGAAATTTGCATGAAAGATTTTTCATATCATGCTCTATAAACGAAATTTTAGACTATGGTTTAATAAATTTTTCCTAAATATACAGAAAACACAGCCTTACATGGAAAATGCCTCAATGCCGTCGTTCAACTTCTACGTTCTTAAAAAAAATATGGATTGGTTTTAGCATCCTATATCTCCTAAACTATAAGCCGTTTCTCAATTCGTTGGGCAATTACCTGTTTCAAAATGTTAAAAACCTTTAGAATACACCGTCATTTGCTTTATTGGAACAAAAAATACTCCCTGAAGGCGCCTTTTGCCAATCTATAAATTTTTCACGTGTCAAAACAACAACATATCTTTGAATGGCTGTATCTCCTAAACTATTGGCCATACGACGCTGAAATTTGCATGTTAGATTTTTCATACTATACTCTATTAAGGAATTTTTAACCTATAGATTCATAAATTTTTCCTTAATTACCAGAAAACACAGCCTTGCATGGAAAATGGCTCTTCGCCATACTTGACCTTGTACGTATTTCAGAAGAAAAAAGGACTGGTTTTAGAATTTTATATCTATTAAACTATAAGCCGTCTCTCAATTTCTGGGGCAATATCCTGCTTCAAATTTTAAAAACTTTTAGAATACGTCATTTGCTTTATTCGGACCAAGAATAACTCTTCCAGACGCCTTTTCTCAATCTAGAAATTTTTTCGTGTTAAAACTAAAATATATCTTCAAATGGATGTATCTCCTAAAGTATTGGCTCTACGACGCTGAAATTTGCATGGAAAATTTTTTATAATATGTTCTATAAACGAAATTTTAGACTGTGGTTTCATAAATTTCTCCTAAATTTACAGGTAATACGGCTTTGCATGGAAAATTGCTCTTCGCCGTCATTGATCTTTAACGTATTTTAGAAGAAATAAGGATTGGTTTTAGCATCCTATATTACCTAAACTATAAGCCGTTGTTCAATTCCAGGTGCAATATCCTGCTTCAAAATTTTAAAAACTTTCAGAATACACCGTCATTTGCTTTATTCGAACCAAAAATACTGCTTTCAGATGACTTTTTCAATCTTTCAGGTGTTAAAGTTCTTCAAATTTTTCAGGTGTTAAAACTTCAACTTATCTTTAAATGGCTGTGTCTCCTAAACTGTTAGCCCTTCGACGCTGAAATTTGCATGGAAGATTTTTCATAATATGTTCTATAAACGATATTTTAGACTATGGTTTCATAAATGTTTCCTAAATTTAAAGAAAACAAAGCTTAGCATGGAAAATTACTCCTCGCCGTCGTTGAACTTCTACCTCTTTCAAAAAAAATTAGGATTCGTTTTAGAATCCTATATCTCCTAAACTATTAGCCGTTTCTCAATTCGTTGGGCAATGACATGCTTCAAATTTTAAAAACTTTCAGAATACCACGTCATTTTCTTCATTCGAACCAAAAATATTCCCTCCAGACGCCTTTTGTCAATATAGAAACTTTTGCATGTGTTATAACTGCAACATATATTAAAAAGGCTGTCTCTGCTAAACTATTGGCCCTACGACGCTGAAATTCGCATGGAAGTGTTTTCATAATATATATAAACATATATAAACAATAATATACATATTTCATAAACGATTTTTTAGCCCATGGTTTCATAAAATTTTCCTAAATTTACAGAAAACACAGCCTTGCATGGAAAATGGCTCTTTGCCGTCGTTGAATCTTTTCGTCCTTCAAAAAAATAAGGATGGGTTTTAGAATCCTATATCTCCTAAATTATAGGCCGTTTCTCAATTTCTGTGGCAATATCCTGCTTCTAAATTTTAAAAACTTTAAGAGTACACCGTCTTTTGCTTTATTCGGACTAAAATTACTCCCTGCAGACGCCTTTTGTCAATCTAGATATTTTTTACGTTTTAAAACTACAACATATCTTTAAATGGCTGTATCTCCTAAAGTATTGGCCCTACGACGCTGAAATTTGCATGGAAGATTTTTCATAATATGCTCTATAGACAAATTTTTAGGCTGTGGTTTCATAAATTTTTCCTACATTTACAGAAAACACAGCGTTACATGGAAAATTGCTCTTCGCCTGTGGTTGAACTTTTCTAAAATTCAGTCATCTTTGGCTGTATCTCCTAAACTATTCGCTCTACGACGCTTAAATCTGCGCGGCAGATGAGTACTCTTCTCTTTGTTTTCCTATTGATGATTGGTATTTTGGACAAGGGAAACGTAAAAAGAACGGCGACAATATATATTGCATTTTGGTCTAAAATGGCTTTTTTATGAACGTTTTTGCCAATTTCGGGAAAACGAAGCTTCAGAAAGAAGAATGATCTTTACCATTGTAATCGCTAATTAATTTCGTGTTAGGACGCTAGTTTGCAAAAGTATCGGCGTCCGGTCGAAATTTGAAAAATTCCAAATGGAGGAGTGGAATATATTTTACGATTTTTACAAGAAAAAAAAAATTGACTTTAAATGCTCATATCTCGCAAACTATTGCGAATTTTTCAAATCTGAAAACGCAGCCTGCATCAGAATATTATAAAGTTTTCGGAAAATACCGTCAGTTACCTCATTTAGACGAAAAATACGTCTTCCTGACGCTTCTTCACGTTCAAGTATATTTTCAACATTTCTAAAATAGTCATCTTTGACTGGTTTTATCTCCTAAACTATTCGCTCTACGACGCTGAAATCTGCACGGCAGATGAAAAGTACTCTTCTTTTTGTTTTCCTATATACGAACAGTATTTTGAGCACAAGAAACTTGAAAAGAACGGCGACAATATAGGTTGCATTTTGGTCTCAAATGGCGTATTTTATGAACGATTTCGCGAATTTCAGAGAAACGAAACCTCAGATACAAAAATGATCTTAACCATTGTAATCGCCATTACATTTCGAGTTAGGACGCTAGTTTTCAGGAGAATCGGCGTCCGGTCGAAATTTTTAAAAAAATTAACAGAGAGGGTTCGATTAAATTTTACGATTTTGACTAGAAAAAAAGGATTGGCTTTAAATGCTCATATCTCTTAAACTATTAGAAACTTTTCAATTCTGAAGGCACAGCCTGGTTCAGAATATTATGAACGTTCAGACAATATAGTCGTTTGCCCCATTCGGACGAAAAATACGGCTTCCAGACGCTTTTCCTCATTCTAGTATATTTTCAACATTTCTAAATATCAGTCATCTTTGACTGGCCGTATCTCCTAAACTATTCGCTCTACGACGCCTAAATCTCCACGGCAGATGAAACGTACTCTTCTTTTCGTTTTCCTTTATACGACCAGTATTTTTAGCACGGGAAACTTAAAAAGAACGGCGACAATATAGGTTGCATTTTGGTCTAAAATGGCGTATTATATGAACGTTTCTGCGAATTTCAGGAAAACGAAACTTTAGATAGGAAAATGATAATCACCTATGTAATCGCCATTATATTTCGAGTTAGGACGCTAGTTTTCAGAAGAATCGGCGTCCGGTCAAAATTTGAAAAATTCAACAGGGGGGTCGATTAAATTCGAAGAGTACTCTTCTTTGTGTTTTCCAATATACTACCGGTATTTTGAGCACGGGAAACTTAAAAATAAAGGCGACAATATGGGTTGCATTTTGGTCTAAAATGGCGTATTTTATGAACGTTTTCGTAAATTTCAGGAAAACGAAACATCAGATAGAAAAATGATCTTCACCATTGTAATCACCATTAAATTTCGAGTTAGGACGCTAGTTTTCAGAAGAATCGGCGTCCGGTCGAAATTTGGAAAATTTAATAGGTGAGGGTCGATTAAATTTTCCGATTTTGACTAGAAAAAAAGGATTGGCTTTAAATGCTCATATCTCAAACTATTGCGAACTTTTCAATTCTGAATGCACAGCTCTGTTTAGAATATTATGAACTTTCAGACAATATAGTCATTTGCCACATTCGGACGACAAATACGGTTTCCGAGAGGCTTTTTGAAAAAACAATTTTTTAAATTAAAAAATGGGTAATTTTAACAAGTTGTATCTTCTAAACTCTTCGCTGGAAACACTGATAATTGCAAAGCAGATTTTCCTTACTACACTGTATTTCCTTTTTTTGAATGATTTTTTTTATTCTAAGGAGACGTAGAAAACACGGTGACAATTTGGATTGATGAAAATGGCCTTTTTAACTAAAACTTTCGCGAATATCTGGAAAACGGAACCTTTGATTGAAATATGCTTTTCACCTCTGTATTCGCCGTTAAATTTCGTGTTAGAACTCAGGTTTTCACGAGTATCTGGCACATAAGGTGGGTGATAATTTAACTTTTACATTTTGCACAAGAAAAAAAATTGGTTATTAATGCCCGTATGCCGATAACTATGGGCAATATTTTAATTCCGAAAACAAAAGCCTGTTTCAGAACTTAATAAAGTTTCTGAAAATGCCCTCTTTTGCCCCAGTCGGACGATAAATAGACGCGCTAGAGGCTTTATGTCCAAACTAGTTTTTTTTTCCTAAATTTCGAAAATGGATCATGTTTGACAGGCTGTATCTCCTAAACTATGCGCTCTAGAATGCAGATATTTGCACAGCTGTGTATTCGTACTATACTTTATGTAGTATTTATTGTAATTAATTTTTAGTCAATGGAGCCGTGGAAAGCACGGCGGCAAATTTAGATCGCGTTTTGAGGGAAATGGTGTGTTTTACGAAAGCTTTCGCGAATTTCTGAAAAACGAAGCTTCTTGATTGAAATATGCTATTCACCTCTGTATTCGCCGATTAATTTTGTATTAGGACGCAGGTTTTCAGAGGAATCTGACTCATGTCATAATTTGCAAATTTCATAAGTTTCATAACATTCGTTGAACTTTTACATTTTTCAATGGAAAAAAATTGGTTTTAAATACTCGCATCTCGATAACTATGGGCAATAATTCAATTCTGGAGGCAATAGTTTGTTTAAACATTTAATAATGTTTCCGAAAATGCCCTCATTTGCCCCATCCGGACGAAATGTGCCCTCTAGACCCTTTTGTCGAAACATTTATTTGTTTAATTTAGAAAATGGGTCATCTGTGACAGACTGTATTTCATAAACGATTTGCTCTAGAACGCTGATATTTGCACAACTAATTTTCCGTACTGCACACTATTTCCAGTTTTATGGAATGCATTTTTAATCAAGGAGAGATAAGGAAAACACAGGGACAATTTCGATTTTGTTTTTGAGGAAAATTGTGTGATTTACAGAAGCTTCTGTTAATTTCTGGAAAACAAAGCTTCTGATTGAAATACTGTTTTCACTACTATATTTGCCGTTAAATTTCGTGATATGACACAGGTGTTTAGATGAATCGGGTTCATGTCGAAGTTGGCAAATTTCATTAGGTCGTTGAACCTTTACATTTTTTATAAGAAAAAAGAATAGGTTTAAATTCTCATATCTCCAAAACCATGGACAAATTTTCAATTCTGGAGGCAAAAATTTCAAAATATAATAAACATTAAAAAATTCCCTCATTTGCTCCATTCGGACGATAAATGTGCCCTCTAGAGGCTTTTTCTGGCAATTAGTGTTATTTCAAAATTTCGAAATTAGGTCATTTTTGAATGGCTGTATTTTCCAAACTATTAGCTCTCGAACGCTGAGATTTGCACGGCCGATAATGAGTATTTTACTCTTTTTTCTGTATTTTGACTGATTTAGCAATGTTAAGAAACTTGGAAAATACGGCGACTATTTAGATTGCATTTTTATTGAAAATGTGTTTAAAGTGAGCTTTCTCGAATTTTCGGAAAACGAAATTTCTGATGGAAATGTGCTTTTCACCATTGTATTCGCCATTAAATTTCGTTGTGGACTCCGGTTTATAAAAGAATGAAAATGAAATGAAATTAGCAAAATTCATAGGGTGGCGGGGGTCGTTGAACTATTACATTTTTCGTAAGAAAAAAGAATAGGTTTTAAATGCACATATCTCCAAAACTATGGACAATATTTCAATTCTGGATGCAAAAACCTGTCTCAAAATTTAATACACTTTAAAAACATGTCCTCATTTTCCCCATTCGGATGATAAATATGCCCTCTAGAGGCGCTTTTTCGAAACGTGTTTTTTTTAGAATTTCGAAAATAGATCATATTTCACTGACTGTATCTCCTAAACTATTGGCTCTAGAACGCGAAGATTTGCACGGCTGATGAGTACTTTACTCTATTTTTCTGCATTTTGGACTGAATTTTTAATGTGAGGATACTTGGAAAACACGGTGACTATTTAGATTGCATTTTTGTTGAAAATGATGTTTTACAATAGCTTTCGCGAATTTCTGGAAAACGAAACTTCTGATGGAAATATGCTTTTCACTATTGTATTCGCCATTAAATTTTGTGTTAGGTTTGAGGTTTTCGGATGAATTAGGCTCATGTCGATCATTGCAAAATTCATAAGGTCGTTAAATGTTTAATAACAGAAAAAATGGTTTAAAATGCCCATGTCTCCAAAACAAATGACAATATTTAAATTCTGGAGGATAAAACCAGGTTCAAAATATAATAAAGTTTCAGAAAATTCCCTGAAAATGCCCTCCCTTGCCATATTTGGCAATAAATGTGCCTTCTAGACGCTGCTTGTCAAAACAAGTGTTTTTTAACAATTTCTAAATTATGGTCATTTTGTAATAGCTTTATCTCCTAAACTGTTCGCTCTAGAACATTGAGATTTGCAGTGCTGATTTTCCCCAGTTTACTCGTTCTCTTGTAATTTGGACAGAATTTTTATCTGAAGGAAACTCGGAAAACACTGGGACTATTTAGATGGCATAATTGTGGAGAATTGCGTGTTTTACAAAAGATTTTGCGAATATCTGAAAAACCAAGCTTCTGATGGAAATATGCCTATCATAATTGTATTCGCCATTATATTTCATTTTAGGACATAGGTTTTCAGAAGAATCTGGCTCATGTCAAAATTTGAAAAATTCATAAGGGAGGGGTCATTGAATTTTTACATTTTTAATAAGAAATAAGAATTTACATACAATGTAGGCTTTCACGGCCAGCTTCTACAATATTTGACGTTTCCGGTTTGTAGGCCGTGGTCTAATGGACTTGTCCATACGTTTCGCCTACAACTGTGGCAGGTATCCTCAGTGGCGTTATTGGCGGGGGCGAAGTGTTTTACCTGGCTGCACCGCGTTGACTGACGCTCCCGCGAGAGCCAACTTGTGCAGTTTTGTGAATGCACGAAGTGCAGTGTACCCCCCTCCCTCAGAAAAAATGTCGTTCAAAATTCTATCTTCCACACCGCGCCGACAAACTTGGACACCCCTCGGCCTGGGGAGGGCAGGGGGAGGGACGCGTTGACCAATCGCTAGCAGGTAGAACCACAGTTGTCTGTGATTGGTGCAACATCCCAAGGGGCAGAAAGAACGCTGTCTCAGGGGGAGGGGGCTAGTTCGTTTACGAACGAGACGGAAATATCGTCATATTTCCCTGCCGAAGGAGATAGTTTGCCTGCGCGTACGCCACGACGAAAAAAATATTTCTAAGCGGGGTTTTCCGTCCAGAATGATTGTATATAGACCAGTAAATATTTATCATTTTAGCAACAATTATTCTAACTTTTAGTAATCGATTTGTAACTCCTGACAAACTGCTATTTTGAGATATTCATTTCAGGCACAATTTGCGGAGCCTTCCCGGCCGTTCTAACGCATATTTCGAATTTGTTTATAAAATTATAAATTGTTGCAAAATTGTTAATTCGCTGTTCTTGGTTCTGGGACATCGGGAGACTCTCCCCACTTTAGATTTGCAAAATTTGGAAATTGTTTATAAATTTGCAATTGTTGCAAATTTTTTTATTGTCTAATCTGAATGGCGTTTAAATGTGATGCAAAATTCCGGAATCCGTTCGGTGCTATTATATCTCGTTCTCGAGATATATGTAATTGTTTATAAGAAATTAACATCTTAGTAGACCCCATTTGTTTGCGCTTAATTCATTCGCGCTAGCAGAATAGCGTGGGATGGGCATACTGAAAAAACAGTTCTCCAATGCCGCGCTTTTGCCTGCCACATACGCTTAAAATGCACTTGCTTGTAAACAAATTCTGTGGCCAATTTAATTATGCTAAATTCGTATTTTTACGGCGAGTATGAGCATAACTTTTATTTGGTTTTTATATTCTCTTTTAAGTCCTACAATTTGCAAGTCGATATATTTATCAAATAGGAAAGAAATTGATTATAAAAAAAATATTTTTCAAGGTGCATTACGCCCAAACAATTGTTTCTGTTTTTCTATCAAAGGGATGTTGAGCAACCGAATAACTGTATTATTAATTTTTTTTAAGTCCCCTGTTAACACCGAGAGTCAAAAACTATTTGTTCCTCTTGTTTAACCATTACCATTAAAAAATAGGGAAACATATTGCTTAGCTGTTTGCTATAAACTGCACTGGATTGGTTGAAGGTAGTGTTAAGGTTTTCAAATACAGAAATATTCAATTTTGTGTTTTGAAAGATCACATGAGTAGAATCACACATGACAATATTTACACAAGTATAGAAATTTCTAAATAAACGTATATAAACTTTAAGTTAATATTTTCAATTCAATTTATCATTCCTTTCTAAAACTGTTAATTTGATGATTTCACTGTATAATATTCAAATCAGAGCTTTATGTGCTAAATCTACGCATTGTTAATACATATTTTTAAACAACATTAATATATTTAATATACATTTAAAAGGTTTTTAGATTGGCGAACGTTTCAATGAAATTTCATGAATTCCTAAATGCTTGAAAATAAATACTTGTAAAATTAAATAATTGTAGCGTGTAAAAATATAACAAACTCAAGTATTTGGTAAAACGAGTTGATATTACTAAAAGAAAGCAAAACAGATGTTATAACAATTCAAAGAGATTTAGCGTTTGTTTACAGTTTAGTAAATATCAATGCACTAGCATTTCCCAGTGAAAATACATAGAACGAACTTGGTGGTCAAGTGATGTGACCTTCCCAACACAGACTACATTTCAGTATCGTCAGAGTTCGAAGGTGGTTTGTTGGCCACCATTCTACGAATCTATCAAAACCTTGAATTTTGCACGACCATCTGTACAGGGAGAACGTAGCGGTTTATTAAACGGAAACGGGCCATTCGAGGTATCTAATGTGCACTCTTAGAAAACGTTTAACCATTATAAACTATCCCTAAGAAAAATATCAAATAAACAATGTTAAAGGTCACCAGCTTAACATTGCCTTTACTATTTGAATGTTTTCAACATCCCCAAAACCAACAGAAAACCCATGTTTTTACAGGTTATTATAAAACCAATTCAATAAATAAAACCAATTCATTTATTCACGGATTATACTTTTTTGAGATTCATGTGCTCCTGTGTGAATAACGTAGTAAACGTGATTCGTATGATCCAGTTTCTCAGAATAATACAAAACCTGCTAGACACATACACTAAACATAATAGTTGTCAAATAGTTATTTACGACATGAGTATCATAAGACATCTTATTACAATACGAAATTGGAGAATTATCAAACAAGACTCTTTAGCCGAAATTGTTAACCAATTGAATATTGTAATATAATGTTACCATTTGAATATCATAGAAAGTAAGACGCAATTTGTCAAAATTCATGTGAACTATAATTTTTCTTTAAATTTTACTCCTTATCCTGCGAAAGATGTGTGACAGTACTTATGTTAACAGTTCTACTGCCATGGGTTTAATTAATTAGTTTTCAGTACGCAAATTATTGTTTTTGGTTTTAAAGAAGCATGGATATACAGAGTATCGGGGAAGGAAACGTCGAAAGTTTGAAAAAAGCTGTTTAAACAATTTTAATCATACTTTGTCTAATAAACTACATAGATATTTTGAATGGCTGAGCTGCAATAAACACGCAAATTTTGGTTTGAAAATATGATTTCTACGCAAAACTTTGCATTCTAGAATCATGTAAACACCCCAGAAACATGTAACATGTTTATTATTAACAATATAACTTAATATATTAGTTCAGAAAACAATTAACCGAGAAATAAAAAAGCAGTCGAACTGTGAAAATTGGGTGCTTTTTTATTTCTAGGTTAATTTTTCTTTCTGATCAAATGTATTCATTTATTTTGTTAATCATAATTTAGATATTAATGAAGTATTTATATGCTTCTACAAAGCAAATAGTTGCCTAGAAAACATATATCCAAACCAACTTTTGAATGTTTATTGCGGCTTAGCCATTTGAAATATCCGTGTAGTTTATTAGACAAAATAAGCTTAAAATTGTCTTAACAGCTATTTTTCGAAGATTCGACATTTCTTCCCCGAATATCCTGTATATAAAAGGCTTGATTTCTGTTGGTACGCGACGGAACGGCGTTCCGGTTCTTTGGAAATAATTATGAAATTATATTATATATAAATAGCTATTGCTATTATATTAATAATTAATTTGAGGCGCGTTTCGGGGCCTAAGATTTTAAAAATAAAGGATATATGTATCATAATAACTCTTATGACGACACTGTTCTCAGTTACGTCAAGTTTTAATTTAGAGAATTAAAGTGAATGGTCTAAGTTTACTCACCTAAATAAAGTTTATCTTACTATACATACTATTTAGAAAGTGTTTTATGTTCAAAACAAGTGTTGCCTCAACAGCATATATTTTCACGTATTATTCGTAATTGCTATGCAATATTCAATACGGACTATGTGAACCTGCAAAAAAGAAACAAAAAAAAGACCTACTGCAGCAGAAAATATTTTCTACTCGTCGGGATTCGAACTCGGGTCTTTAAAGTTAACTCGCCTGACACGGTTCCCCCTCACCACCAGGTACACGACAAGACTACCTCCTTTCCGATGCGAAAAGAAAGTGAAGCATTTGCAGTTTTTAAAAAAAACAGGGTGTTCAATTTATCTTCATACAAGATCTATTTTTAAAAAGAGATTTCATTAAACAAAAATCTCTAGCGTTCATATTGTTTTTCGACAATATTATAAAGATCAGTCGGGGCTAATATTATACAGTAGAAAATTGGGGTTAATGTATTACACTTTAAGAGTTGTTATTTATTTATGTCCAAAATTAACAAGAAAATGACAAATGATAGGAAATATATTCTATTATAATGACCATATAGCAAACACTCAGAATGTAACAATATTTGGGAGGAAAAAAATCAAAACTAAAATGCCTAATTTTTCCAGTCAAAAACTTTACCACCGTGATATAAATCTTTTGATGTTACTTCGTTATTTTTTATGACACGATATTTTTGAAAATAGGTTATCATTAAGAAAGATTTAATATTCTTTTCTGCGTTAAAATAATGCAATAATATTAATCGTGTCATGATATATACAGCCTCAAATTTGTGGGGCTAATATGATACAACTTAAGAGGCTAATGTAATACGGGTGTCAGGGCTATTTTGATACACTAAAAATTAACACGCAGACAACTGGAAGGGATTTTTTTATGTTTAATATTACATCAAAGGCGCTAAAATTCCGATTTGATGTTGATAAACTATCCAAGTGTTTATCTGAGAAAGAAAGAGCAGGCGACAATTCATATAGATTTCCTCGTTCTCCTCCCTACCCAGTACATGGTGATTCACTTATGATTATCAATTGGCGGAAGCTTCTGCTATTTCAGTGCAGTTACTGATTTTTCATTGGAATCACAAGGAACCAGGCCTACAATAGGAGCTAACACCATCCCTTCAACTCCAGATATCAACTGTTCTCATCCAGTACTTTTGAGATAATACTGTTGGAAAAAAAATTTAAAAAAACAGTAGCCCTCCAAAGAATAAGGAAGCGGTTAGACCCAATAGCAGCAATCATTACTAGTGAAGAGTGGATCATTAGTAGGAAAGAGTGGAGTGTTTAATTTACATTAATTTAATATCTCTTTTTAAAAAGAGATTTCACGAAACAAAAATCTCTAGTGTTAAAATTTGTTTTCGACAATGTTAATAGGTATTTGTTTGCAATTTTCGAAAATTCAGATCGTTCGCCCAAAATTGAACGTACGCCACTTTTAAACATCTTGTGCTTCGAGGAATAGATTTACAGAAAAAATGGAGCTCTTTTTGAGGAAATTATGTAAATATGATGGGGTTTGGTGTAAAGTACCTTCAAAATTAAAAGATTCGTTTCAAATTCGAAGATTCGTAATATTAGCCAGATCGTTTAAGGAATATCCATTTTGGTGAAAATCGTGTTTACTTTAGGCTCTAGAATTACTCACACGAAGACGGATTCACAAAGAGGTTTTTTGGAAAATCACTTTTTCAGGTTCAAAAAACAAGCGTTTTGACAGCCTTGTGTATAGAAAATAAAAGAACAATACCAACAATCCACTTTTTTCGAACTAGCTACTTACAAAACGTGTTTTCTGTGAAAATTTCGACACTTCCTCCTGCAGCATTACGTAACTCTCTTTACACGTGGAGGCAAAAATATTCCAGCGTTACTGGGATTTGAACTCGGATCCCTGTGGTCCGCAGGTCTGGCTCGACCGCACTGTGCTATCACAGATATTTCTCAACACGCTGTCCAAGCACACTTATTACGAAAAGAATAGTTACGTGATATTCATTGCACTTAGATTTTTTTATTAGAGGAATGTTCTACATGTGTCAAAGGTATCAAATTCGCAATAAGAATTCAAACGATTACAACCCACGCAAGTACATAGCCCATTTTACTTAGAAATATTTTCAACCAGAAGCCGTGGTCTTTAGAACCCTCTGTGGAAGTCGTTCCCAGTCTTATCTTTCGGCGACTATGGCCAAGGTTGAATTACGTCACAGATGAAAGTTGCGATAACGCTAGAGCTCAACACGGGCGCGTTGCAGACGTGCAGACGTTCTGAAGCCAGAATCGCAATAGGGGCATATTTATACGTGATTCTTAAAGACATTAACACACTAAAATAAGTAGTGGCGCCTCAAAACACATGCTTTATGTGGTATTTATAATGGATACGAATGATTATAACTATACAATTAACCGCAAAATTGTTTCTACCCGCAAAAATTATTCGCCGTGGATGAGATTCGATCTTACGTGCCTAAGCTTCTCCAACACTGCGCTTACCTGCTATACCACAGAAACTCTTATAACTTTTGTCTCTCACAAAGATGATTTTAAACTGTCATGTATCACAGATTTGACTAAAAAAGAACGTGCGGCGTTTAGATGCTTGTGTTAACTACAGAAGGACAAACAGAAGTTTTGTCGTAAATAGATTTTTTTGTAACAAGGACCCACAAAACATGGATTCTGTCTACAAACGTATTGACGTAGTGCACTATATACAAGAATAAAATTTATCTACTTTTGCCGTGACCAGTGAGCGGAATTTAGAGGTTTTTGTCGAAAAATCCCCGTCTCCTGGCGCATGATTACAATACTTATTCTTCTTACCACATAATTACCAGAAAGGAAGAAAAAATTGTTTTTCATTGTTTCTATTCAACGAAAATTTTCAATCAGTTCCAAAGGTGAAATAATCAGTAAATATTAAAAAGAGATTTATTAACAATATGAAATGAAATACAATAAGAAAGGAATCTTCTGTTCTTTACTTGGTATTCTTAACAAATCTATAGGAAAATCATAATAAAGACATTATTTCAACAACATTCGAATATTATTGTTAGAATCTATGGGGAAACTGTTAATGCCGGGTCCTGGTAACGTAAAAAGGGTTAACTAATGTTGTGAAATGTAGAAAAATATCCTTTAACTCATGTTGCCCGAAACCAATGTTTTGTGGGTCGTTGATACAGAAAAATCGAACGACGACGAAAAGCCTGTACGTTCGTGTGTCTGTTGATGTGTCTGTTCTTGTGTCTGTTCGTCTGTCTGTAATTTTCAAAAAAAATTATATGACCTTATTGAAAGAATTATTTATGGACAACAAATTTCATTTGAAAGAAAAATCTGTGTTCAATTTTAGATTTGTAGGAAAACGCCGAAAAAATTCAAACTTTTCCAATTTTCGAAAATTCAGAGTTTACCGTGGACATAGGACGTATGTCGCCTTTATAAGTGTATTTTACTCTATTCTTAGAAGAAATTTAAAGAAAAAAATTTGGGGTCGTTTTTGAGAAACTTTTGAACATGACCGACGGCTTCATGTAATGTACCCTCAAATTTTAAAGAATGATTTTTAAAATCTCAAAGTTTCAACTAGAATCACATCGACAAGGGATTCTTCAATTTGGAAAAGATCGTACGATCTGTTTAGGCGCTAGTAGTGTTCACAGATGGATGGAGAGACGGACAGACGCAGACAGACTGACGTTTTGCTTTCAATTGGTGTTTTGGCATCAAAGACCCACAAAACAGGAATTATGGTTACATCACGTGTTAGAGATTTTTTTCTCTTAATTTAGTAACTGGATTTATCCACTCCTTTGTTTTCAGGGCCCGGCAGCAGGGGACTTAAAAAATTAATAATACAGTTATTCGGTTGCTCAACATCCCTTTGATAGAAAAACAGAAACAATTGTTTGGGCGTAATGCACCTTGAAAAATATTATTTTTATAATCAATTTCTTTCCTATTTGATAAATATATCGACTTGCAAATTGTAGGACTTAAAAGAGAATATAAAACCAAATAAAAGTTATGCTCATACTCGCCGTAAAAATACGAATTTAGCATAATTAAATTGGCCACAGAATTTGTTTACAAGCAAGTGCATTTTAAGCGTATGAGGCAGGCAAAAGCGCGGCATTGGAGAACTGTTTTTTCAGTATGCCCATCCCACTCTATTCTGCTAGCGCGAATGAATTAAGCGCAAACAAATGGGGTCTACTAAGATGTTAATTTCTTATAAACAATTACATATATCTCGAGAACGAGATATAATAGCACCGAACGGATTCCGGAATTTTGCATCACATTTAAACGCCATTCAGATTATACAATAAAAAAATTTGCAACAATTGCAAATTTATAAACAATTTCCAAATTTTGCAAATCTAAAGTGAGGAGAGTCTCCCGATGTCCCAGAACCAAAAACAGCGAATTAACAATTTTGCAACAATTTATAATTTTATAAACAAATTCGAAATATGCG